>PISW01000248.1:0-82354 GCA_004023785.1 Mungos mungo | reverse complement strand
CTAGAAGAAATGGAAAAATTCCAAATGCACATGCACTGCCAAAATTCAAATGGGAAGAGATAGAAAGCATGAATAGACTGATAACCTGTGAAGAAATCGAATCCATTATCAAAAATCCCCCAACGAATAAGAGCCCAGGGCCAGATGGCTTCCCAGGGGAATTCTACCAGACATTTAAAGCAGAGATAATACCCATTCTTCTCAAACTATTCCAAAAAATAGAAATAGAAGGAAAACTTCCAAACTCATTCTACGAAGCCAGCATCACCTTGATACCCAAACCAGACAGAAACCCAGCAAAAAAAGAGAACTACAGACCAATATCCTTAATGAATACAGATGCAAATATACTCAACAAGATACTGGCAAATCGAATTCAACAGCATATAAAAGGAATTATCCATCATGATCAAGTGGGATTCATTCCTGGGTTACAGGGCTGGTTCAATATTCACAAATCCATCAATGTGATCCATCACTTTAACAAAGGAAAGGATAAAAACCATATGATCCTGTCGATAGATGCAGAAAAAGCATTTGACAAAATACAGCACCCTTTCTTAATAAAAACCCTTGAGAAAGTCAGAATAGAAGGAACTTACCTAAACGTTATAAAAGCAGTTTGTGAAAAGCCCACAGCTAATATCATCCTCAATGGGGAAAAACTGAGAGCTTTCCCCCTGAGATCAGGAACACGACAGGGGTGTCCACTCTCACCACTGTTGTTTAACATAGTGCTGGAAGTCCTAGCATCAGCAGTCAGACAACAAAAGGAAATAAAAGGCATCAGAATTGGCAAAGAAGAAGTCAAACTTTCACTTTTCGCAGATGACATGATACTCTACATGGAAAATCCAGCAGACTCCACCAGAAGCCTTCTAGAACTGATCAATGAATTCAGTAAAGTTGCAGGGTACAAATTCAATGTACAAAAATTAGTTGCATTCCTATATACCAATAATGAAGCAGCCGAAAGAGAAATCAAGAAACTGATCCCACTCACGATTGCACGAAAAACTATAAAATACCTAGGAGTAAACCTAACCAAGGATGTAAAAGACCTATATGATGAAAACTATAGAAAACTTATGAAAGAGATTGAAGAAGACACCAAGAAATGGAAAAACATTCCCTGTTCGTGGATTGGAAGAATAAACATTGTGAAAATGTCATTACTACCCAAAGCAATCAATACATTCAATGCAATCCCCATCAAAATTGCACCAACATTCTTCTCAAAGCTAGAACAAACTATTCTCAATTTCGTATGGAACCAAAAAAGACCCCGAATAGCCAAAGTCATATTGAAGGAGAAAATCAAAATGGGAGGCATCACAATCCCAGACTTTAGCCTCTACTACAAAGCTGTCATCATCAAGACAGTATGGTATTGGCACAAAAACAGACACATAGACCAATGGAATAGAATAGAGAACCCAGAACTGAGCCCACAAATGTATGGTCAATTATTTTTTGACAAAGCAGAAAAGAGTATCCGATGGAAAAAAGACTGCCTCTTTAGCAGGTGGTGCTGGGAGAACTGGACAGCAACATGCAGAAGAATGAAACTAGACCACTTTCTTACAGCATACACAAAAATAAACTCAAAATGGCTGAAGGACCTGAATGTGAGACAGGAAACCATCAAAACCCTTGAGGAGAAAGTAGGAAACAATCTCCTTGACCTCAACCGCAGCAATTTCCTACTCGACACATCCCCAAAGGAAAGGGAAATGAAAGCAAAACTGAACTCTTGGGACCTCATCAAGATAAAAAGCTTCTGCACTGCAAAGGAAACAATCAAGAAAACGAATAGGCAACCGACAGAATGGGAAAAGATAGTTGCAAATGACATATCAGATAAAGGCCAATATCCAAAATCTACAAGGAACTCACCAAACTCCACACCCAAAAAACAAATAACCTAGTGAAGAAATGGGCAGAAGACATAAACAGACACTTCTCCAAAGAGGACATCCAGATGGCCTACAGGCACATGAAACGATGCTCAACATCACTCATCATCAGGGAAACACAAATCAAAACCACACTGAGATGCCACCTCACGCTGGTCAGAGTGACTAAAATGAACAAATCAAGAGAGTATAGATGCTGGCGAGGGTGTAGAGAGATGGGCACCCTCCTGTTGGTGGCAATGTAAACTGGTGCAGCTGCTCTGGAAAACAGTGTGGAGGTTCCTCAAGAAACTATCCATAGAACTCCCTTATGACCCAGCAATAGCACTGCTAGGGATTTACCCAAGGGATACAGAAGTGCTGATGCATAGGAGCACATGCACCCCAATGTTCATAGCAGCACTTTCAACAATAGCCAAATCATGGAACGTGCCTAAATGTCCATCACCTGATGAGTGGATCAAGAAGATGTGGTATATATATACAATGGAGTATTACATGGCAATGAGAAAGAATGACATATGGCCATTTGTAGGAAAGTGGATGGACCTCAAGGGTGTCATGCTAAGTGAAATAAGTTAGGCAGAGAAGAACAGATACCATATGTTTGCACTCCTAGGTCTAACAGGAGACCAGGAGAAATCTAATGGAGGACCAGGGGGAGGGGAAGAGGGAAAGAGAGTTGGGGAGAGAGAGGGACGCAAAACTTGAGAGACTATTGAATACTGAAAATGAACTGAGGGTTGAAGGGGAAGGGGGAGGGGGGAAAAGAGGTGGTGGTGATGGAGGAGGGCACTTGTGGGGAAGAGCACTGGGTGTTGTATGGAAACCAGTTTGACAATAAACTATTAGAAAAAAAAGAACAGTTTACAGAAATGGTGCAGTACCTGCTTGTTAATAAATGTTCGCTTAATAAATATCTATGTGACAGATTATAACCTGGTAGTGAGGGGGCAAAGAAGGGAGTCACTCATCCTTGCTTTTCTACTTCAAACCTGATGTTTTGAAGAAATGTTAGAAGAAACGAAGGGTTGTGTCTGATTACACTGACTCAGTTTCATCATTAATACTGAACCCAGAGCTTCTCCAGAAACAGTGCTCTTAACCACTGGGATAAAAAGAAAATAAAAAAAGAAAAGAAAAAGAAAAAAATGAGTAGGTAAAACAAAACAAAACAAAACAAAACAAAAGGATAACCCAAGAGTCTAAGAAATAACAATGGAGAAGTGACATCAAACAGGGACATACAGCAAAGAGGTTGATCGCTCATGACTGACTGGTGTGACCGAGTGGAGAAAAGACTGGCAGCTCTCGTTGCTTTTCTGCAAGCCCCATCTTCACTCTCCTCTGGCTCAGTGTGTCAGAGATGACCATCACCTTCACCTCTGGGAAAAGTGGAACCTGGGACATCCAACTGAGATGCTATCAGAAGGAAGCTGGACCAGGTACATATTATTAAACATTGAATACTTCTTGGGTTGTACTGTATATTTTGAAAACCAGAATGTAGAGTCTCTTCAGGAAAGCTTTGTATGTATCAGAAGGGAGGGGTATTTGTTACCTACTGAGGGCCTTACTCTCCAGATGCTGTGGTCTCTCCCTGCCCTCGGCTTCCTCGTGGTCCAGATCTAGAACCAGGTCTTCATATTTTCCGGCTTGCCTTGCTCTCTACCCCCACCCCAACGAATGGGGCCCTGACTAGATTTTGAAGAGATTTTCTTACTTTCTGCCTTGATGAGGGCATTGTGGAGAAAATTACCAAGGTATCCAAAACTCCGCTTGAGAGGAGACCATATCGATCAGTCACCTCAACAAAAATGTGGCTTTTCTTCTGCTGGGGTGATAAACTGTATTGATTTTTGGGAGGAAATCAATCTTGGGTTTATGGAATAAGCCCATTAATAAATAAATGTGGTCACGATGTTTTATATTTTTCATACATGGCTGCATCCAGCTGATTAATATTTTATTCTGGATTTTTTTCATGTATATGCAGAATTGGACTGTAATTTTCTTTTCTTATAATGTCCTTGTCAGATTTTGGTGCCAAGGGTATTCTGGCCTCTTAAAACAGCATGCAAATTGTTCCAATTTTCTGTTCTCTGACAGAGTTTGTATAAAATTGGTCTAATTTCTTAAAGCTTTAGTCAAATTCTATGGTGAAGCTATTTTAGCCTGGAGGAGTTTTTTTGTTTTGTTTTGTTTGTTTGGGAAGAATTAAATTATGGATTCATTTTTTTTAAAAATATTTAAAGGACTGCAGATTCCTAATGTCTATTTTGGCAGGTTATTTTTCTAGGAGTTTGTCTAATTTACATAAACATTTTGAATATATAATTGTTCATAATATGATATATTTACTCTAAGATGAAGTCTTTTTTTCCCACTTCTGATATTGATAATTTGGGTCTTCTCATTTTTGTTCATGATTCCCCTCATCAGGATTTACTTTTGACTTTGTTGAATTTCTCTATTGTACATTGTTTCCCAGTTCATTTTGATTTTACCTTTGCAATTGCCTTCCATCTGCTTCTTTGGGCATAATTTGCTATTCTTTCTCTAATGCTTGAGATGATTCATTGATTTTCAGTGTTTTTTTTTTTCCCCTGATCTAAACATGCAATGCAAATAGGACACCTATGGAAATATGAAACCCTATAAAAACAGCCAGATTTACCACCCCTAGGAAATTTTAAAAGTCAAATTAATTCCAATTGGAATTAAATGAATGCAACTCCATTTATATTTTACCATTACATTGTTTGAATTCTATCACTCAAAAATCCTGCTAAAGGTGGCAAGTTGAAAATATCATTTACAGTTTTGTGTCTCCCCTACCCCACCCATCACCAGTCCCACCAAAATGACAGTGAATGGTTAAATATATATATATATATATATATATATATATATATATATATATATATATATGGGCCCATAAAGACAAAGAGAATAAAGTGGAAAAGGAAAGAAATATATTTGGAGGCTGGAAAGCTTATGAACAAGTACTTCCTGACTTAGCTAACCAAAGGAGGCTGAACCAATGCTAACACCGGGGCAGCCTGGAGACAGACTGATTGGAGTCACTGGGCCTTGGAAAGGCTCTGGAGGTGGTGGCTCTGGGGTGAAAGTGAGGCTGAGAACAGAAGGTTACAAGTTGGTACAAGAAGTACACAGACATTCACACTGAGATCTGCCAACTATTTACCGTCCACCCCAGAAATCCAGAGGCTGACTCTCTAAGGAAGGTAGCTCAGAGCAGCATCACTGAGGGCTGAGTAGCAAATAACCCCAACACTTAGTGGTACACTGCTAACATTATTATGCTCACAAATTCTGGGGGACAAGGATTTGGGCATGACGAACCAGGGACACCTTGTCTTGCTCTACAATGTCTGATGCCTCAACTGGAAGACTTGAAGGCTCCAGGGAGCTGTCATCTGAAGGCCCCTGCATTCACCCCTCTGGCCACTGAAGCTGGCTATCAAATGGGGTCAGTGTTTGCTCCCCACAACCTGGCGGCGGGTTTTCAGGGTGAACGTCCCCAGGGAGACAGCATCAGGCAGAGGACTTATTTCTTTTTATAATCTAGCTTTGGAAGTCAAGCATTCGGCAGTATTCTATTTATTGAGGCGGTCATGGAGCCTGCCCTCTCTCTACCCTGGATCTCAGCAGTGGGGAAATGATTCTGCCTTGTGATGGGGAGTGGAAAGTTTGTAGAAGAACGAGTGAAACTGGAAATATCACTTTTGCTGTTTCCGGAAAATACAATCGCCTTTATAGAGCAAAGGCTTTGCTAGGCCCTCAGCATTCCTAGTGAAAAGCTATGGTTTCTGACCAGAGAGAGGGTACAGGAAGAGTGGGTAAACAGGCAAAACCACTAAAAACGTTAAGTTCTAGGGTAGCGAGTATCCAGGTTGGAAACAATAGGACAACATCCTATGGAGTTCAAGACAGGGTTCACAGGGAAATTGTTGCAGAATCTCATGTAAAGTCCCAGCTGAATGTGTGAAAATACCGATGCAGACCTGCAGGAGTCCAGGCAACACAGGCCACAGGCCCCAGCCCGCTAACAGAACCTGGGGGTCCCTACCACCCACCAGGCCTGTCACAAGATTTCCTCAGTCTCCTTGAGAAAGACTCGATGATGCCTGGAACCTTCCAGACCTCCCACAGGGCGGCAATGCGGGCCAAACCAGTACAGGAGGCAGTGCCTCTGACCTTCGGGGCCACCTGGGATTGTTGACACCCCATGACCATGTCAGAGGAAGGGGCTTGTTAGAATTCACTGCTCAACTAGGTGGTGTTGAAAATGGTCTGAGGTCAAAAATGACAGAAGCGAAGTGGGCTGAATGGCTTAGTGAATATTTCCATTTCCCTCCCCTCTACCTGCTCCAGGTTTCAGAGAGAACTCAGGAGAGCACTGTTTGGAAAAAGATGGGTTAGTTTGCACCTACTTTTTACAGAGAGGGAACTGAGAGTCAGAGAGAGTCAAGTGATCCACTCAAGACGACCAAACTTAAGGTTGGTTTGGTGGAGGTTTTTTTTCCCACAGTATGCAAAGCCCTAGAAAACATTCTTTTGAAATGTGTGAACAAATGTCCAATTTGTAGTGGGGTTTTGGAAGATTAGCAATCAATTCCCCAATTCATGAATTAGCATTTGGGATGCCACAGAGAGAAACAGGTGGTATCCCGGCTGCTTATGGATTTCCATGCCACACAGGAGGACGTGCAGTCCTCCCTGCCCCTGCCCCCCTGCTCCTGCTCCCCCTGCTCCTGCTTCCCCTCCTCCCCACTCCCTTCCTCCCCACTCCCCTTCTCTTCCTTACTCTCCCTCCTCCCCATATCCCCTTCTCCCCCTCCTAGCTCTCCCTCCTCCCCACTCCCTCTTCTCCCCTGCCTTGCTCTCCCTCCTCCCCACTCTCTCTTCTCCCCTGCCTTGCTCTCCCTCCTCCCCACTCTGCCTCCACTGCCCTGAAGTAGACTCAGTTCCCTCAGGGCTGAGAGAAGCCATTGAGGCTGCATGAATGATATAGCCTTTTAATTTGCTTTTAATTACTGTGGCCTGGTAACCCTTCCAAAGACCCTTCACGGAGAGTAGTTTTATTTTTCCACTTATTAACCTCATTCACTAGACTGGAAAAAGAATTCCCCCTCCCTCAAGACCTCCCCTTTCATTCTTCTCGTTCCTTTTCTTTTTTCGGCACCAGAAAGTAATGCGTGTAAAACTGGAGCCAAGTATATTGTGGTTTCAAACACAAGCCTGCTTGGAGCAGAAGCCCATGGGATTGTTGCATTTCAGCCTCGAGGGACGGCCCCCTTGGCCTGGGTCTGTGAAAAGGAGGGGCCTGAATGGCCCTTTGATTCAGCCCAAATCTGGGGATTGCAGGAGGAGAAGGCCTGTCATTTGACACTGTCTGTTGCGCTTGGCCCTGGGCCTTTTTCCCCATTCAGGCCTCTCTGAGGATGCCCTGACTTGGCGAGTGCCTCAGTGCCCGAGATGCCTGGCTCCCCGTGAAGTCTACCAGCGATCCCAAAGGTTTGGGGAATTCCATTCTCTCGGAGAATACTGCTCTTTATACATCTCCTCCTTCCAACACACAGGCTCACACACACACACACTCACACACACACACACACGCCCGTGCATCCCTTGCACAACTTCAATAGGGTGTTAACTATATATCTGCTAGTTGACTTTTAAAATATTTATTCCTGGGGCGGGGGGGCCGCGCCAGGGAGTTCAGTAGGCTAAGCATCTGACTCTTGATATGAGCCGAGGTCACAATCTCACAGTTTGTGAGTTGGAGGCCTGAGCTGGGCTGTGAGCTGACAGCACAGGACTCTGCTTGGGGTTCCCTCTCTCCCCCTCTCTCTGTGCCCCTCCCCTGCTAGTGCTCTCTATCTCTCAAAATAAATAAACATATTTTCTAAAAAGTATTTATTATTTTTGTTGTTTCCATGGCAAGCCTAAGACAATAGACAAGCAAATCATTCAAATCAATGCAATAGCTTAACCAGGTTAAGAGGCAAATACAGTGTTGTGGTCATAGCCCTGGATATTGAACAATGAGTCTGAATCCTGGCTTTCCCATTTATGATCTTGGAAAATTTATTTAATATCTTGTGTTTCTCTGGACATCAATTCCCTCATATATAGTTATAATAATAATAATAATAATAATACCACCATAGTGTCATTGTGAGATTGATGAATTCCATATATATAAAGTGCTTAGGACAGTGCCTGGCACATGGTAAGGATTATATAAATGTTACTATTATGATAAAGTTTGCTGGTTTGCATAGATATGCAGCAAGTAGTAAAAAGATGTAATTTTTAAAAGATCACATTTAAATCCCAGCATAAAAATAAAATTTCTAGGAATAAATCTAACAAATGATATGCCTGTTGTAAGAATAAAATTATAAAATTTTGTGGGATGTTATTTAGAGATCCAAATAAGTGAAGAAATATTCCATGTTCACGGGGAGGAGGACTTACTATCTTGAAAGCCCTCTTTCTGCCCATATTAATCTTTACTTCAAAGAAATTCCAAAGTTTTGATCAGTATTTTGAGTGTGTACAGTGGAACTTGATAAGCTGATTCTAAATGAAGATTGATGGTGGAATAATTGAGAAGTGTAATATCAGCACAAGTGTTGATCAACAGAACGATGAGATAAGAGAGAATCCAGAAAGACGCTCCTGCATTTATGGAAATTTGGCATTTGGGAAAGGAGACATTACAGATCAGTGGGAATAGGATGAAATAAATAATGTTGGGGCAATTGGTCAGCCATTAGCAAAGACGTGAAGCTGGGTTCCTCCCTCAGCTGTCCCGGGGACTAGAGACTGAAGTGTGAAAAACAAAATAAAGAGGACTATCTTAGGATATGCCTGGGTCTAAGAACCAGAAATTTCTTAAACAAGAGTCAGAAAGCACAAACCATTAAGGCAGAGATTGATAAGATTAACTATGTTAAAATTAATTTCTGTGAATGGTTTATTATTTTGTGGCTAACCAAGGTAGGTTAATTGTCCCAGCACTGCATCCTTCCCTTGTAACAGAATACAATTACATCGATGCCCTTTCAATGGTGACCGTGCAGTCCCTGCCAGTGGAGTAAGCAGAAGCCACATCTCCATAACAATCGAGTTTCAGTTTGACCATGTGACTTGCTTTGGCCAGCAAAATGATGCTTAACAGAGCATATAAATGTGCTCCTCTGGGCTACCTCGCCCCCCATCAGCTCCCATTAGGAGACCATGCCCTGAGTAGTCAGCTGCTTCTGTCTTCAAATGAAAGGTACATGGAACAGACCTAAACCAGAGCTGAACCTCCCTGGCCGACCAACAGAACCGTGAGTTTGGAACATAAATTCTTGTTGGGAGAAACAACTGAGATTTTGAAGTTGTTTTTAATACAACATATTCTAGCAATAGTTGGCTAGCATATTAACTTAATCAAGAGAGCTTTTTCTTTTTTGAAGGGTGTTGGGCACTTACGAATCAATGAGGTGGAGGCTTGGAAATGGGCAGAACTAGGAGATTCCTGGAGGATAGGATTCAAAGACCATCAGGAAGTCTAAACGAAGGTTCTGGAAGACCAAGGCACCACTGTGGGGAGGCAATAACATCCTTTCTATGTCTTTGATCCTCTGCTCACGATTGAGATACCAGAAAGAGAGCATGCAATTGTCTACTGTTCTGAGTCTGGGCCACCTCTCTACCTACTAACCAGCAAGCGCCAGAATCTTGGTTGCTGTCTCCCAGGCTATATCTGGGAAGAAAGGATGCCTCAAAAGGAAATAATGTGCTTTTAGGAAGAGGAAATTGATACTAGGCAGCCAGAAACAAGAGATGGCTAAGACCCATGCTGACCAAGTTTCCTTCTGATTATGCTATTTCTTCCAATAAGAGCCAGTAGAACAGAACACCCACCAGCATGTGCACTTACCTGGTCAACTCGGTAATTATATTTTCTACAGTAAACTTGAGTTTACTCTCGAAGGAAGGCTGTCTAACTTTTCTTGTGTCTATGAAGGATCTAACTGCACTCCAAGTGACTTAACCAAGGAGGTGCTTCCCAGGGGTGGTCACCTTAGCCAACTAGCCAGCCTCCTAGGGGTCTCCTCTGAGGCCCTCATTCTCTACTGACAACACAGAGGACAAGAGCAATAATCAAGACAGAGCATGGGAGACATGGAGTAGCAACAAGCAGGTTAGTTAGTATAAGATTTTGATTTGAGAACCAAGGTAGTCAGAATGGGCTGGGCATAATTGGGGGCAATTTTGAGTTGGAGAATAACTCAAACAGAACGGTGTTTGAGGAAAATTATTCTTCCTAGAGTGTGGAGGTGGGAGAACAGAAGAAAGAGATTGGTCATGACTCTGTTTTTATGCTGTAGCTTTTCAATCTAGAAGTAGCCATAAGCAACTTCCCTGAAGTCAGTTTCCTCATCGGCTACTCCCCAAACTCTGCCATCCAAGGCCCACGCAGGCCTGATCTTGGTAGGCATCAGAGACCAGATGAAATCAGGTGTGTTCAGGATTGTAAGGTATGGCTTCAAGAGAGCATTTGGGGCGTGCTTCTGCATTAGGGATGCCCAGCTGTGGTCTATGAATCCTTTGGAGAGGCTTGGAACTGTCGAAGAGGATCCAAGTCTATCTTTGTCCAACCCCAGTCTGAGGCTGGATAGAAAACAAATCTTATATATCTGCACGACTCTTCCCAAAAAATATATAGAACCCATTGGGTTTAATTCAATGCAAATTCATTTTCAAGAGTTACTGGATTGGAGTGCCTGGGTGGTTCAGTTGGGTAAGCGTCCAACTTAGGCTCAGGTCATGATCTCACAGTTCGTGGGTTCGAGCCCTGCGTTGGGCTCTGTGCTGACAGCTCAGAGCCTGGATCCTGCTTTGGATTCTGTGTCTCCCTCTCTCTCTCTGCCCCTTCCCCACTCATGCTCTGTCTCTCTGTGTCTTAAAAATAAGTAAAACATTAAAAAAAGAAGTGTTACTGGATTCATCATAATAGTTTCTTATTAGTATAGATTTTTCTCAACTGACAACTACTACTAACAAAATAATCAGATGAGGATCTACAAAATAGAGGTGATATGTATCACCTGCCTCACTGACCTGTGACGTTTAAATGACTGAATGCACGCAGGTGGTTAGACGAGTGCTTAGACATTGAACTAAATGTTCGGTAATACCAACGATTATTCCATGGTGATGGTCATCCATGACAGGTTAAGGACCACTCATCTGGATGATCTCTAAAAACATCACGGGCCTCTGAGTTTTAATGGCTTTATGTGTTTTGTGGGAAATCTTGTGAAGAGTAAAGAAATACTTTGAGAGCTGTTGTCCTGCTGTTTCAAACGCAGAAAATGGCTAAGCCTGTATAAGTCGTCCTAAGCTTCAGTAGAAGGCGTCTTTGGGAGATGGCCCAAAGCTCTTCAACTGACGGCATGGCGGAGAGAGGCACAACCCAGAGGCCTCTGGGCACTGCCTGGACCACGCAGTCACCTGTCGCTCCAGTAAAGCATGGACTTACTAACGGGCTGTCAGACACAGCTTGCCCACCGGAAAGCACAACAGCAACGACCAAAGTAACCACAAGGTGTCGCTGTGACCCCAAAGTTTCACACAGGGGCCCGCCCCTGGGGGCAAGACAACGGTTCATTTTTAAAGTTTTCTTTCCCAGGTACCAGCGGGGGCCCTCGTTAAAATGCAGATTCTAATTCTCTAGGTCTGGAATGGACCCTGAAAGACTGCATTTCCAACAAGCTCTCAGGTGAGGCCGCTACCAAGCTCTCAGGTGATGTGATTGCTGCAGCAAAGTTCTGGCTTTCACCGATTTCCCCTGGTTTCCAACTGTTCCCCCCACCCCCGGCCCCGATTTGGGACAGGAATCGGGGCCGCGAAGGGGCATCATTCCATGGCTTTCCGCGGTAGGGAAAGAGGAGAAAAAGAAACATGAGGAACAACAAAAGGAAAACCAGGGTAGCTTTCTGGTAACATTCCGATGTCCCGAGTCCAGCACAGCTCTGCCACCGGAGAATGACTCATGTGACAGGTGCCCCGGGTCAAGGTGAGCTCTGGAGAAGGTCAGAATGGGTTTTCCCTGTACTTCTTTCTCTGGCACTAGGGCTCATTTAGGAACTTACTGCAGAATTTACAAAACACTAAGTGGGCAAATGCCTCAGCCAACGCGGTGACGCTTCCCACCCGAGCCAAGGCGGGTTCCACGGAGCCAAGCTGAGAATTGAGGAAGCGCACGGACAGGAAGAGACGCTTTGCTGACCGCGTTACTCGCGCGTGCACAATGGGATCTATTTTAATGCCGTGAACTTCTGCTTTCCACACCCGCAGGGGCCCGGGGAGGAGCAACCCTGAAGTGAAATTCCTCGTAAACCCCAGGGCGGGGCGTTGACTTCCTGCGGCCCCGGCTTGAGGCCTAGTCGCACAGGCGGAATGAGAAGTTGCATTATTGCCCGCGCCTGCCGAGTTTCTGTTTCTTCTTCTCTTGGACCTTTCCTCTTTTTCTTTTTTTGTTTAGTTTGGGTTTTCCTTTTTAATGACCGTCGTATATCCTTTTTTGGCCTTTTTCGTTAGGGCCCTGAAGCCAAGTTTAACATTTAAAAAATTATTTTTTCTAATGTCTTATTTGAGAGAGAGAGAGAGCGCGCGCGTGTGAGCAGGGGAGGGTCAGAGAGAGAGGGAGATACTGAATCCGAAGCAGGCTCCAGGCTCTGAGCTGTCAGCACAGAGCCCGACGCCGGCACGAACCCACGAACCGTGAGATCATGACCTGAGCCAAAGCCGGAAGCTTAACCGACTGAGCCACCCAGGCGTCCCCAAGTTTTAAAAGTTAAAAACGAAATTCTGTCTATTCAGTTTTTAGCTATTACATCAAATCAGTTGCAAGCTTATTGAGCTTCCCGCTTGTAAAGACTAAAGAAGACGTTGGGTCTAAGTTTTTTCTAAGTTTCTGACAGTGGAAAATATATTCATTTCCCCCCTCCATCCTCTCCTGGGCCCCCTGATGGGGCAAACCTCCCCATCCAATTTGATTTACAAAATATGTAGCAGGGCGCCTTGGTGGCTCAGTCGGTTAAGCGTCCGGCTTCGGCTCAGGTCATGATCTCAAGGTTCGTGGGTTCGAGCCCCGCGTCGGGCTCTGTGCTGACAGCTCAGAGCCTGGAGCCTGCTTCGGATTCCGTGTCTCCCTGTCTCTGTGACCCTCCCCAGCTCGCACTGTTTCATTGTCTTTCAAAACAAAAAAAAAACGTAGCAGCATGTTCTAACTGAATCCAAAGGAGGACTAAAAGTTGGGCTATTTGAATGATGTTTACACCTTCCATTTATGTGCATATATTGATAGGCATAGGTAGGAGGAGGAAAGAGTGGGGGGTTGGGTTCCAAATGAGAGGTGGGAAGGAATAATGAAAATGGGGGGGGATGAGGTACTCATCACATTCCTTGTCCCGAGGCTGGGTTTGGAGCTCCTACAAAGGGCTAGGAGCTGGTGCTGAACAAACAGACCTCATGAAAGACTCTGGATCCCAGCACTGAGCCTTTGGGTGCTGACATGTGCATACCTGGTTTTGTGTTTGTTATTTTTTTTAAGTTTTATTTATTTTATTTTTGAGAGAGAGAGAGAGAAAAAATCTCAAGCAGGCTCCATACGGTCAGCGCAGAGCCCCATGAGGGGCTCAAACTCACAAACCTGGAGATGATTCCCTGAGCCCAAACAGAGAGTTGGACACTTAACCGCCTGAGCCCCCCAGGCACCTCCTGCACACCTGGTTTTGAAGAGAGATTTTTTAAAAAATCTGTATAACACATGTAATTCAACCATTTGTTTTGATTATATGAACCACGTGCTTGGCTTGGGGGAGCTGATTTTCTGAACTTTCTAAAGAATAAAATGTTTTTACATTTTAATTCAAATTTGCCATACATATTGTAAAGGCCAAGAAGTATGACTCTGTGGTCCCCGCACAGGTGTGCACCCTGGAACAGTGCTGTACACAAGCTGGAAGGGAAGCAGCAAAGGACTAAAATTTATTTTTGCCCAATTGGCTAATTATTCACAGTTTCACACTCATAAATTTATCATTAAGCATCAAAAGGTTTAGTGATTTTTTTTCACTTCTATTTTTCAGAAAAAATATTATAGAAAAGAGCCCAAATAAGTTTTCGGCAATGTTTTAAAAAGGAACATAAATTTTAATTTTCATGCTTTAATAGTTACAGAAATTTTTCACCAGTTCATTAGGTTGATTACACATACTCGTGGTAGTGTTTTGTTAAGAGAGGGGGAGGGGCAGAGAGAGAGGAAGAGAATCTTAAGCAGGCCCCACACCTAACATAGAGTCGGATGGGGGGCTTGATCCCACAACTGACGTGAAATCATGACCCAAGCCAAAAATCAAGAGTGGAATGCTTAATTGACTGAGCCAGCCATGTGCCCAGGTACTATTTTTATTGTAATGAATATGCAGTGTCTTTCCTCTTTCCTTAGTGCCTTTTTGAATAATGAAGTTTTCTGAGATTGTGTATATAAGCCACTTTTTACGTTTTTTTTAATATTTTTTAATGTTTTTTATTTATTTTTGAGAGACAGAGAGAGGCCACTTGAGCAGGGGAGGGTCAGAGAGAGAGGGAGATACAGAATCTGAAGCAGGCTCCAGGCTCTGAGCTGTCAGCACAGAGCCCGACGCGGGGCTGGAACCCACGAACCGTGAGATCATGACCTGAGCCGAAGCCAGACGCTTAGCCGACTGAGCCATCCAGGCGCCCCACTTTTTACATTTTAAACAGTTAATGTTGTCTTATAGATTTGGTGATTTATGATAAATATGTGCAATTGAATACTTTTCAGTTTTGTTTTTAGAGGTTTATTTATTTAGTTTCTAACAGGGTCATTTAATATGACATTACATTTCAAATTATTAGTTATTTTTAAATAAACTCTATGCACTAGAGTGATTGTCTTATTTTTCTCTCCAGTTTTTTAACGTGAGATATCATTGACATATATTACGTTAGTTTCAGGTGTAAAACATGATTTGAAATTTGTATATACTACAAAATGGTCACCACAACATCCATCATCATACCTAGTAACAAAACCTCTTTTTCTTGTGATGAGAACGTTTAAGATCTACCCTCTTAGCCACTTTCGAATATGCACTAAATTATTACTAACTATAGTCATCATGCTGTACGTTACATCCTAGAACTTACTTATCCTGTAACTGGCGGTTTGTACCTTTTTACCTCCTTCACCCATTTCACTCACCACCCACCTACCTGTTCTCTGTATCAAAGAGCTTGGTATTTGTTTGGTTTTTGATTTGTGTTTTAGATTCCAGACATAAGTGAGATCGTTCAGCATTGGTCTCTGTGTGCCTTATTTCACTTAGCTTAATGCCTTCAAGGTCTTTTCATATTGTCACAAATGACAGGATCTCCTTTTTTATAGCTGAATACTATTCTGTTTTCTGTGTGTGTGTGTGTGTGTGTGTGATCACATTTTCTTTATCCATTCATCTATTAACGGACACTTCAGTTGTTTTTATGTCTTGGCCATTGTGAAGAATGCTGCAGCGAGGTCTTTTCTAGTTAATGTTTTCACTTTCTTTGGAATTGGATCAATATAGTAGCTCTATTTTAAATTTTTTGAGGAACCTTCATACTGTTTCCCAGAGCGGTTGCACCCATCTACATTCCCACCAACAAGGAATTCCTTTACAAGGGAACAAAGATTCCCTTTGCTCCACATCCTCACCAAACTTGCTGTTTATCATCTTGTTGAGAATGGCCATTCTAACAGGTGTGACTGATAGCTCACTGTGGTTTTGATTGGTATTTTCCTGATGATTAGCGATGCTGAGCATATTGACTTGGCGAGATTCTGGATTCCAGCATTGCAGCTTTGGATTGCTGGGGTGTTGACATCCCGTGTTAGGAAGAGAGAGTTTGAACTTCCTACTACTGCATGGCACTCAGCATGGCTCCTCACCTCAAGGATAAATGAATTTGGGATTATTGAGAGTCATTGGCCCTAGTGGACAATTAGAACTAAATGGTATATGTAGCTCCTTTTTCTGCCCTATTTTCCCCCCAGGGCCAAGGGTACTGCTGCCAGGAAGTTCAATACTTCAGGTCACTAGGCTTAGAAAGTTCCCAGACACAACTAAAAATCTAACTTCCTCCACAGGGATAACAGAACCTAGTAATGTAGAGCTTTCACCCATCATGGTATTAAGAAATGCTTCCTTTCCTTTCAATTTTTTGTAAAAACTGTAGGAGGAACTTCCAATAGCCTTAATATGGTGGTGCTAGAATTCGCCTTTGCCAGTCTGTCAGATCCATTAGCCTTACCACTGAATTTCACCACACGAGCCACTAGCACTTGAGACAAAGCTCTCTTGCTCTCGGTGACTTCTGCTAAAACCAAAACAAGCTGAGTAGCCAAGAAATAAGAAGCGATATAAGTTCTGGCCACATAAGCCAGGATACTCTCCTTCTCAGAGCTACCTCCACGGTGCGCAGGGCTCTGGGAAAAGATTTTTTTGCAGCACAGGGCTCCTGTCTATATAATTTGATTTGAAAATGTTTCAAAATGTATGGACCCATGGGAGACTTGATATCTTATTAATGAAGATGAATAGAGAAGAGTTACTTATGTATTATTCATTAGGTTATTGTCTAGGTGGCACATTGAACGTCTTTGTAGGATCCAGCACCTTGTCTTCCTGTTCAAATCTAAAAGCCATCGCTTCAGGCATTTTATTATCCAATGCACTCTCTCTGGTTTATTTTATGTGTCCCACTGGGAGGAAATTGTAGCAGTGCTGTAATTAAGCACAAGGACATGGGTCTTCAGAGCCTGTTTACATTAAGCGGTATCGCTCTTCATGCCTCTTCAGTTCCCCAGTAGTAAGTATGTCTATAACACTGGTCACGTTATTAACCATGACACTGCATCATCTGTCCATACTGCCTTCCAATGACTCTTTCTCAATGGTTGGTACTGTGCTTCATTGATGTCAGCCTTCCCCAAAATATGTAGGTCAATGTGAACCAATATTCCTTTTCTGGTCTTGTTAAGTTTACCATTCAGAATTTTCTAGTGTAAACATAGAACAAGGCATTTTCCAGTCTTGTCTTCCCTTGGACTCTTGAGGTAATAATCATTGCATTCTCAGAAGGGGAGCTTTTTTGATGTCGACTGGACCCTTGCCTTCCATACACTAACACCAGTGGGGGAGTGTGGTGACGGTTTCCCATGTGAAGAGAGAAGCACAGTCCCACTCTTGCAAGATATATATTTCCCTCTTAAACATGGCTTAGGACAGGGAGAGCACAATGTCACTACATCAGTGAGAGGTAAAAGAGGACATTGATTGGAAGGCCAATTGGTGTTTAATCTTAAAAACCATCCTTGAAGGGCGACCTAACACATGACACAGAGCCTACAGCAATGGTAGTTATCATCCTGATGCCAGAGGCTGGGGGAAGAGGAGGAGTGCAGGGTGAAAGACACCTGCTGCCATGCTTGCCATCCTATGGTGCTATAGACAAGAGGTGGCACCACAGTCAAAACACAGATAGACACAAGCCCACACTAGTGGTTCAAGTCTAAGGGTTGGTGGTAGACTATTGATAGCCCTGACCCCTGAACTCATTTTGTATTCAGTGTAAGAGTCATCCCAAATCAGCATGTTAGTACCATTCTGTTGGTTCAATATTGGGTATTCCACACTACTTCAGCCAGCAGGAGTGATCTGCTTGTCAGACTGTCCAACTCAAATTGGGGTCCAACAACAAGACTCTGAGAGGACCCCCTAGGCATGAATTCTGGAGCTCTTTAGGTTCTGGTTGACTTCATGTGTAAGGCAGTGAGGTCAGAAAGCATCTTGAAGGGGACAAATGAAGATCAGGATCCATATGGGTCTGGGTCTGGGCCAGAGATATCTCTCTTGAAGAACACCCTAAGAAGTACTTAGAAATTCAAGGAAGGTCCTTCAGAGACCACCATGATGGAGGAAGGAGTCCAAAGCAGTGGGGAGAAACTGTAGAGTCCAGGCACAAATAATAATGGACAATATAAGCAGGATGTGTAAGGGGCCCAATCCAAGGCTCTGTTGTTGAGAGTGAAAATGAAAGGATCGAAATGATGAAATTAAATACAAAAAAGTAAGAGGCATCTTGTCCTGGATTGGAAAGAAAAGCCTCATCAGTCTAGAAGTTCAAAGATTAATGTTTGACCTCAGGCTAGGTGAGTCATTAAAAATTCCCACTTGAAAGTGAGAGTTATAGTTGATAAACTCTAAGCTCTCACTCAGTTTAAATATTCCTAGTCTATGCTTTTCTTGAATGGTTCATCATAATACATAAAGAGTTGAACCTCAGTGAACATTTGCCATAAATTAGATTTAAAACTTGTCTGCCTCCAAACTATTCAGAATTTGAGGATTAGAATCCCATTTTAGTATAGATGTCTGTGTCACTTTTATAGAATATAGAACATTGTCCACACTGGACTGCTGACATCCAGAAGATAGTGTCATTTATCTGTAGAGATGCACAGTGGTTGGGAAGGCACCCTGAAGAATCCACAGACAGACTTGAACAATACGGATACAGAGCTCAATCTCCTTGAGAAAAAAATGGAAGAAGCTCCAAGTTGACAAATGGCCAGGGAATGGAAAGGAACTTTCTACTTCATAAGACCTGGAAGCATTTTCAAAACATGATCAGTCATTATACTGAATTCTGTTACAGCATGGAGTCTGTGTATGCTTACTTCCTCATCAATGTCATGCTTGAGAAGAGTGGGTCCCTTGATGAAATCTGAAATTTCTTGGGTAAAAGTATATCTTCAGGTCTGCATGGGGCTAGGTGCTACTTCTCTCTCAAGTCCCAACATTAAACTTATGTAAAATTAATTTTCTATTATAAACCATAAGAATCAAAACCAAGAAAATTAGGAAATTCTAATTTTCTGGAAAATCTAAGTTTCTGGAACATGTACAATGGTCTGAGAGGTAAGATTTAATGTTAGTCTAGCTGCTGAAACAAGAAGTTGCTGAGAGCTATACCTAATGTATTATTTAATTGTGAAAAAAATACATCTGTTTTTAAAACTGCATTATTAAACTGAGGATTCTACCATGGAATAATTCAACCCTATTGACTTCAGGGCTAATGTTACCTACTTCACAGGTTCTCAATTAACTGATCTTTAAAGATAAGGGTCTCACACTAATTTACTCAAGATCTAAAAATCCTCATACAGGGTCTGTCTGACTCCTCCAGGAGTCATCAATCACATGAATAGCTGCAGCCTAGAAGCTAAAAGCCTGGTTGGAAAAGTATTTTCCCCATTCTCTGCTCTCGCTGCACTGTGGTTTCACTGGGTTTTCCCTTTTACCAAACAGACTATGGGCTCATGAGGGAGGAAGAAGAGAGGCACTCAGCTCAAGGCTGCTGAGCTCTAGCTCCTTAGAGCAGACTGGTCATTGGCCAAATGGTAGCACAACCTGGCTTGGAGATTGACACCCAACCCTGTCTCTACACTCTCAAGTTGACCATCTTGAATACAATTTCTCAAATGACCGCTAGCATCAGAATTCGTAAGACCACAACTATAAGGAAATAAAGTAGATGCAGAGCCTAATTTTACCCTGCTTAGGAGATTAGTTTTATTAGACCAAATGAGATGAAGTAGGTGTTGTTGTAGGTTAAGAGCAACGGCATAAAGGCGATTTCACATTATTCAAGCTATACTCTGAAATCCTTCAACTCTGGATTCTTTGTCTTTTTTTATGTATCTATCCTGAAGCCAACTGAGTCCCTGCTAAGTTTATCTAGTTTACCTGAAATCCATTCCATAAATACTATTGAAACCTTCTCTACACCAGGGACTGAGCAAACCACTTGATATAAGGACAGAAGGAAGTCTGTCCTTGGCTTTTTTTGGAGCTCATTGTCTAATGAGAAAGAGAAACTTTAAAAATGTATTATCTGTTTGGTGATAGAAGTATATCTGAAGTGTTAGGGAGAATCAAAGAGCATCATATGTGCAGGTGAAGAAGTTTTCCAGAAAAGAGTTGACATTTGGATTGTACAGTCAGTCATGATGCCAAATGTTAAAGACTGGGGGCAGACAAAGAGCCTGAATGATCTGGGAAAGGGCCTATAACTTGATAGGGCTCAGTGATAGGATGCAGGGAGGTAACAGGAGATTGGTGTTAGATCTTAAACTAGCATGGCCATTTTCTTCCTTTATCAGATGGATAAGACACAGAAATTTTTCTAATCATGGAAGTAACATTTTTTGAAATATAATTTTGTAAAACTTAGGAAAGCTTGTTTTCTTCCTATGACTGGGGAGACTAGAAAGGAAGAATCAAGCAAAATGAATAGGATGTGTAGGCTTTAAAAAGCATTTTTCTTGTTTTTTCTACCTACAAAAGAAATATAGATTCACTTAAGCAACTCCAACATTACAGAAATATACAAGATAGAAACCAAAAGTTTTCTGTAATACAACCTCCCAGAGCCAAACCACTCTTACAATACCAAGGTACTGAACTGATATAGATTTAGATTTAGATTTTTATTTCAATATATAAACTATCATATGAATATAATTTTCTCCATGCCAGTAAATATAGAACTACCTCATTCTTTTTAATGGTTGTGTGATATTTTATTGCATTAATGAACTATAATAACTTATTGAATCAATTTTTATTCTACAAACACATCAGCTGTTTTCAATTTTTTATTATTATAAATAATGCTGGGATGAACATCTTTTTACATAAGCCTTTGCAAACTTGCATTTCTGTAGGATACATTCTAGAAATCCTTCCAGGAACCAACATAAAAATAGTCATATTTTTCATTTAAATGATATTGCCAAGTAACCATCATAAAGATTGTATCAACTTCTATCCCCATGGTGTATGCAGGCCCCATTTCCCTAGGGGAAAGAAGGACCTTTTTTTTTTTATAGGCAGTCTGTTCTTATCAGAGAGATTGCAGAACCTTGAGACTCTTCATTTAGCTCTATGAATGTCTGTAGTTCACACATCTCTCTGGTTTCTAATAAATTAACATTAATAGAAGCTCGAAGATTTGCCCAAAAAAGTCCACTTTTACACCTATCCTTGGGCCATTCCAAGTATGCTTTCTTTTCCATAAGCGTTTTCAGCTTAGGATACCTGGTAGGAATACAGTAGAGGGGAATGGGTTCTAGTAAGATAAAAATTACATCATCAAAATTTTCTTGGAAGAGATTGTGGGCAAAGTAAAGTTCATAATGGTACCACTCGCTCTGAACAAAGTTGGGAGACAAAACAAAGATGGACTTACAGCTTTTCTCAATGCAGTTCATGATATTTTCAGTAATGCTCTTGCCAGGGTCAAAGTTTTCTTCATGAAGGCAAGTCAATTTCTTTTCTTTCTCTAGATTGGGAATTAATTCATGCTTCACCCAGGTAGAATCATGTTCACTGTACAAAATAAATACATAGAACTGTACATTTCTCTTGAGTTGTTCTTGGGTTGTCTTCCTAATCCTTTGCAATGTCTGTGTCCACTGACCTAGCATCCTGAAATACCAAGGCAGATCAAAGTAGAGGCAGCAGAAAGCTATAGCCACCCCTAGAAGTAGCATGATAACCATAATGGTGACAATCAACAGAGCTGTGTTGCAAGATAATTCTGGAAGATGAACATCCTTTAACCGAGTCCCCTTTAGATTCAAAGGGTATTCACAGATGTATGAATCTGACCATCCAATCATCATGCCCTCTGAATATTTTTCCAGCTGAATGAAATCTCTTAATTCACAGGTACACCGAAATGGGTTTCTTCCTGCATTTAGAGTCTTAACTTCCTGACAGCTCTGGAAAAAGTCCAGAGATGGGCTGAGAATTAAGTTCATCTCAATGTTCAGAATTGAGAGTTTACTGAAATGACTGCACCTAGGAAGATCAGTTAGAAAATTAAATGCGAGATTTAGTTCTTGCAAAGACTCCAGATGAATAATCTCTTTAGGGACAGTTTGAATTTTGTTATTATTCAGGTCAAGTATTTGAATACTTCTGGGCAAGCACCTGAAAACAGAATCAGCAAATTTATTGGATGACAGATTCATAGTGATCAAGGTTTCTGGCCAAAAGCAATTTTCATCATTTTCATATTGTAACAGATTCTGGCTCAGATCTAAGTGCTTCAAGAATGTGTTGTTGGCAAAGAAACTCACTAAAGAAAGTGTTTCCAGTTTATTGCCCTTCAAAATGAAAGTTTTCAAATGAGGCAGTTGGATAGGTTGCTTAAACAGGTCATCCGTTAAGATATTACTAGCAAAATTTAAATATTGGAATCTTGTAGGATAATTAGGAAACTGCATGTGTGGCATTTGTGCATCTGATATAGTTAGATTGTCTGTATCCATTTTGGTAAAAAACAAGTAGACCCTCTCCTGTGGAATATAAAAAATTCTGAACTGTATGTGCTCCAGTTTTATAGTTCTCATTACAGTATTTGAGTAATCAAATGAATTATGGTCAAGATAAACCTTGCCTCCAAAAGTCAGATGTTGGACTTGGAAACATTCTACTGATGTATGCCAAACAAACTGGAAGATGAGGAGAAGGTCATCCCAGAGTAAATCAACTATATTAAGCAATAGAATAGATGTCTTGGAATTCACTAACGTAAGATTTTGTTGAGTTTCATAACTTGCAAATTGGCTTTTGCCATTTAGATTTGTCATTTCTAGTATTTTTGAAGTCTTAATTCCATCAGACAAAAGAACCCAGAAATTTGTGTTCGTTGGTAAAACAATATGAAGTTTTGTTGTGTTTAAGATGGGCAGGCTACCTTCTTCATAATAAGAAAGACTTCTCAATCCTAAGAAGACAGTATTTAGACGCAAATGAGCAATTTTCTGGAAATCTGATTTTCGTATTTTTGCCCCACTCAAACCTAGGATTTCCAAATGTGACATGTTGCCAGTCTCCTCACAGATAGGCACACTGTCAAAGTCATTGAAAGAAAGATCTAAATGTCTGAGACCTGCCAGTGAATACCAAGTTACAATCTTCAATCTGTTGTAAGACAAATCTAAATATCTTAATTCTCTGTTTAATTCAAAGGTCTTGATATCCAGCTCTTGGATTCTGTTATGGCATAGAATCAAAACTTTCAGTTTAGAGACAGAATGAAAATCTGAACTCTGAAGTTGAGAAAGGAGGTTGTAGGATAGATCCAGTGTGGCTGTGGTTGGGGTCAAGTCTGCAGGAACCTTTCTCAGGGACATATTGGAGCAGTTCATTGTCAATTCCCTTTCTTCTGGCAGCTTTGAAGCCCAACCCTGCACTGACATAACAATACTACAGAATACATGAATGATTCTGATAAGTGTCATTGTAATTCCAAGGATTCTATTATTGGTTCCCTCATATGAATGATGAAGATGAGTTCAAAACCCTAGAAAGATACATAATATTTAGTGGCTATGTCATTTTTTAAATCCTATAGGATTACTTTGGATGCCCCAAATTCATTCTATTCACCAAGGGTTTGGAACAGAGTTCTAACCTGTATATTGAGTCTTTGACATGATCTGAGAGTTTGGCTTATAGATTTCCAAGCCAGGTGCTCTGCCATAACCCCATCACCAAGGCAAGTCAGAATTCCCAAAATGAAGATATATAATAGTTGGAAGAAGTGCCTTTCTCCCAGTTCAACTTAGGAATTTCATTGTGAGGCCATAGTCAACACTCTCCCTTACATCCCATTTTGATAGCCTGAAGCCTTTAAGAAAATTGAAAGTAAAAAAATTTAAGACTTTATTCTTTTAGAGAAGTTTAAGGTTCACAGCAAAATTGAGGGGAAAGTACAGAGATTTTTTCCATATCCCTCCAACCCCACACATGCGTGGCCTCCGCAGTTAGCCACATCCTCCATCAGTATGGCACACTTGTTACAATCGATGGACCTACATCGACACATTATAATCCCTCAAAGTCCGTAATTGACATCACCGTTCACTCTTGGTGTTGGACATTCTGTGAGTTTGAACAAATGTATCACGGCATGCATTCGTGATTATGCAAACATTCGCTGCCCTAAAAACCCTCTGGGCTCTGCCTCTTCATCTTCCCTGCTCTCCACAACCCTTTAGAACCACTGATACTTTTATTGTCTCCATAGTTTTGTCCTTTTCAGAATGTCATTTGGCTGGAAACATACAATAAATAGCTTTTTCAGATTGGCTTATTTTACTTACTAGTATGCATTTAAAGCTCCTCCCTACTTGCATAGTTGGATAGTTTGTTTGTTTTTAGCACAGAATAGTATTCCATTATCTGGATGTACCATACTTTATTTATCCACTCACCTACTGAAGGACATGTTGGTTTTTTCCGAGTTTGGGCAATTATGAATACAGCAGCTATAAACATCTATGTGCAGGTTTGGGGCAGGATTTAAACTCTCAGTGAAAGTACTTTTTTATTACCAAATACTATGGGCTCTTGAACTGATGACAAGGAATTCTTCCTCAACTTTTACATTTGTGGACATAGAGAGTCCTTTAAGCTAATATCTGATTTTCAACAACACTTACCGTTATACATGGAAGGTCTAAAACAGAAATAAACAGAATGGTTCCTGTCCTTATGGCTCCATATGTCTTTAGGTTGGTGGCAACAGCAACTTGGCCCACTGTCAAAAAAGAGCAATAATGATGAAAATGCTTCCCATTTCTTGGGGGCTTTCTACAGTGCCAAAATACATGCATCATGCCTGCCCACGTTCATGGACACACATACATGGCTTCTCAGAACAACAGAATAGCATAAAGAGCACAGAAGTGTCTCACTACACCATATCTTCCATGGAGTATTATATCTTTTGTTCCTGCTGGTCTGTGGGAGTGACCAGCCTGAGGAAAGTAAGGGTTGGTGAGTACTGGGTACATGTATTAAACAGGAAATACATGCATGTCTTAAGCAGGAAAACTCTCACCAAGCTAGTTACCTCGCCTTGGTGTTTTCCCAGTGCATGGTGTAGGAGGACATAAAGTTTAAGAGTTTACAAATTAATATTAGAATCTAACCACTTCTCACCACCTCCCCTCCTACCTCCTTTCTTGATAGAGTCCCAGGGGGTCTTTCCTATCAGCCTTGTGCCTCTTCAGTCATTTCCACCTAACACACAGAGGAATCTTTAAAATGTACACCAGAATCTGCCACTCTTCCAAGTCCAAATGTTCCACTGGTTTCTTATTTCAACCAGAGGAAAATCCTGAGTCCTTGCAAGAGCTGACATCCTCAATCCACTTCTCCAACTCTAGTCTGGTCACTCCTGACGCCTTCCCAGCATGCTCCCGCATCAGATTTTTGAACTTGCACTTGCTGTCCTCTCTCCAAAATACACTTTCCCCAGCTGACAAGTGGCATGCTCACTCACTCCCTTCATATCTCTGCATGAAGGTCACCATGTCAGAAAGACTTTTTTGACCACCGTCTACAAAATATCACTCCCCAATCCACTCTCTATTCTCCTTATCTTAAAGTTATTTTTCTTCCCTTTTTAAAACAATTGTTTTATGTTTATTATTTTAGAGAGACAGCACAAGCAGTGCTGGAGGGGCAGAGAGAGAGGCAAACAATTGGAAGCAGGCTCCAGGCTCCAAACTATCAGCACAGAGCCCAATGCAGGGCTCGAACTCATTAAGCGAGTTCATGATGAGCTGAAGTCGAATGCTGAACTGACTGCGCCATGCAGGAGCCCCAAAAAGTTATTTTTCTTTCTAGCCCTTCTCACCACCTAACATGCACATTTATTATTTTGTTTATAGACTCTCTTTTCTTACCCCTTCCTGGAATGTAAGCTATGTAAGAACGGAAGTCCTGCCTGTTCTAGTCACTGCTGTGGCCCCAGTGCCCAGAAAAGTTCCCGCAGAGTAGGTCCTTTTTTTTTCTTTAATTTTTTTATGTTTTATTTATTTTTGAGAGAGAGAGAGAGAGAGAGAGACAGCATCAGCAGAGGAGGGTCAGAGAGGGAGAGACAGCATCAGCAGGGGAGGGTCAGAGAGGGAGAGACACACACAAAATCTGAAGACAGGCTGCAGGCTCACGAGCTAGCTGTCAGCACAGAGCCTGGGCTCAAACCCATGAACGTGAGATCATGACCTGAGCCGAAGTTGGACCTCAACCGACTGAGCTACCCAGGCATCCTGGCAGAGTAGGTACTTAATAAATATCTTGAATAATGAATATTACAAAAATCTTAGTTCTTCAATTTCCTCTGTTCTGTGTCCAAACAACTTGAAGTCTGACTCTTTGAGTCCTCAGAATTCTGCCTCCATGAGTTCCCTTATCCGTAAAAGGCAGGTAATAGTACTTTCCTCCCAGAGTTTTGAGATAAATAAATGAGATAATACGTATGAAGGCATGATAGGGGGACAAAATAGGCAGAACTCAGACAAAAGAACACCTGGAATATTATGTCATGCTCATCTAGATTTTTCTTTCTCTAGAACCTGGTTAAGTTTGTCATTGTTGTTGTTTAGAAATTCTAGAAAATGCAGATGTTTCCCCAAATAACTTAAAAATGAAAATATTTCATAAAATATAGAAAATAGGATATAGAAATATATATATAGAATATAGAAAAATGGATATAGAAATGCTTGACCATCTTGTGACATGACTGTGAAGAGAAAACTTTGAGTTTGCTCCTCCTTGTCCACTGTGTGCTCAGTGGAAGGGGGCACAAAAGACCCCGGGTCGGGGGGTGGGATTGAGAAGGTGGCAACCTGGAATTGCCCTGGAGCTTTCAGCTTTCCACTGAAAATATTCCTCCAATTTATCCCAGGTAGTCTTTTCTTGATCACGTCTTTTTATATAACACTTAATATAGCATCCAATGATCAATATAAGAACAAATCATGAACATAAGAAAAGAGCCTCTATGATACAGCTTTATGTTCATGATAACTTTCCAGATTTAAAAAATACAGCAAAATAAATTTGTTCCAGTACAATAATATGAGTCCATTACCCACCTTTAAGATGACCTGAGTAACTTGTTCTGTGTGATGAATCTATACATTTATATCTACCCAAGTCTATAGCATCTCCACTCTGTCTGACTCTATCATGCAAATGAACCAGTGGTCACTTGACTTCTTTTTAGGAACAACCACTAGCATTCACTGAGCTATGTAATACTAACTTCATTTGGCTTGATCCTTACAACAGCAGCCTTACAGCATCAGTCCTACCACCGTTCACCTTTTCTAGATATGGAAGGTGGTGCTTAGAGAGGTCATAAAACTGCCTCACAGTCACAAAGTTAATAGATGGTGAGTCCAGTGTCTGGTGTCTTAGCCCCTCTTCTACCTTGTCTTTCTAGGGTGAGTCAAGGTAATTTCGTTTTCATAATATCTTATAATGCCCTAATCACGATGGAATTATATCTCACTAAGTCGTACTGATTCTTTGAACTTTCCCATCATAGAGTTCAAGGAACCTAATGAGTAAGTCTGCAAATGCCATCCAGTTTTGGTTTTATATAAATTACTTACAAGGACTGACATGGATTGAGCCATTCTGTTGAGCCCTGTCTTATTTAAGCCACTGTATTTTGTTACAGCAGCCACCCTATGTCCTAACTACATACCATTCATTTAGAATAAAACCCAAACACCTGATACTGGTTTACAACACCCTCCATGAGCTGCTCTTGCTCCTTTCATGGATTTCTCTTCATACCACCCTTCTCCTGGCCCTCTACGCTGCAGTCATACTGTCTTTCTTTCTGTTCCTTGGCCACAACTACACTTGCTCTGACCTTATGGCTTTGCACTGACTTTCCCCTCAGTTGGGTTACTCTTTCCCCGACCCTTCCTTGGCTGGATCTCTCTTGTCCTTTAGATCTTGGCTTCAAAACTTATCTCCTCTAGGAGACCTGACTTGACCACCTAATCTAAAGTGGCCTCACTTGTTATTAGTTCACATCACCTTATTTTACTTCTCTTCAAAACAGAGCACTTACTGGTCTCGGGAACCTTTGTTCTTTTATTTGTTTATTGACTGTCTCTTCCACATCTTACACCCATGAGAGAATAAAGGAGCTGATGAGCTTTTTCACTTCGGTATCCCCTCCTAATAGGATAGGGCACAAAGCTCATGCTCAGTAAATACTTTTTAAATGTTATATGAAGGAGGGGTGCCTAGCTGGCTCAGCCGTTGAAGCATGTGACTCTTGCTCTCAGGGTTGTGAGTTCAATCCCCATGTTGGATGCAGAAATTAATTTGCAAAATAAAGTCTTAAAATAAATGAACAAATTCAATTTTGTATCTATTAGCACAGGTGGCACACAATATGTTCTCAAAAATGTGTGTTGAATGAATGAACTCATGTGGTGAATTCCTGATATAGTACAGTACATGATGGTCAGATCATGAGTCTAGTGTTAGGGACTGAGAGATTTGTGTTCGAGTCCTATCTTAGCCACTTGCTGCCTGTGTTAACGTGGACCATTTATTTAACTGCTGAAAGGTTCCACTTTTTAATCTATAAAATGTATTTTAAGCAGAGGCACAAAAAGACAATGTATATAAATCACTGTTACCATGTGTGGCTTATCACAAATGGCAGCCGTTATCTAGGCCAGGGGTAGGGTGATTGCAGACACAAATTTTAAGGTGTGACAAGAAACTCAAGAATCAAGATAAATAATGTTTTGATGAAATATTTTTAAATTAATTTTAACACAAAAATTCACAATGAGGGGCACCGGGGTGGCTCAGTCGGTAAAGCGTCCGACTTCGGCTCAGGTCATGATCTCACTGTTCGTGGGTTTGAGCCCCGCGTTGGGCTTTGTGCTGACAGCTCAGAGCCTGGAGCCTGCTTCCGATTCTGTGTCTCCGTCTCTCTCTGCCCCCTCCCCTGCTTGTGCTGTCTCTCTCTGCCTCTCAAAAATAAATAAAAACATTAAAAAATTTAAAAAATTCACAATGAACAAAATATCAGAATTTTTCATAAAGACAGGATCAGTATCACTGAATTTTCCTTTTGTCTCAGGTTCCAGTGTGGCTTGGCAGGACACTGACAGTTGTAGTTAGTAAGCTGACAGTAGCATTTTTAACATTATCATCTCACAGAATAATTCAATTTGTAGCACCTTATTTAAAGTCCCTAGGTTCAGGGGCTATCGCCCTTGGAAAATGAGGCAATATCTAACCTAGTTGCTCCTTCTGGAATCCCCTGAAATGAGGGGTCCTGGCCTCTATGTGTTACTCACCCCTTCTCCCTGCCCAATACCACAGCCTCATCTGGAAATCTTTCTAAAGAAGGGAGAGGAACTAACTCATTTTGAACTTCCCCTGATAAAATAAATAAAAAGGTGCTATCCCTCAGTCAATGCCTGTGCACTATGGTATTTCATTACATTTTTAAAAGTATGATTATAAAATTTTTATGAAAGATGCACTGAATATGTATTGTATATTTTTAATCATACTCCTACTACTATTACTACTCTGCTGAAAGTAGGTGAAAAACAGAGAATGACTTTCTTTAATAGTTTATGATTTAAAAGTCCAAATCAAAAGACACTATGAAATGACTATTAGTGGTTTACCAAAGAATACTTCACCATCTAATTTCTCTTTCCCAGTGATGCAAAAAAAGTAGAGAAGGGGTTAAAACCTTATAGCATGATGAATGATCTTTGCAACATAAGAAAGAGCAAGAATGACATTCTTTGAGTGTCACCTATGTGCCCGGCATAGAGCTAAATTCTTTCCATACACTATCTTGTTCAATCCCTTCAACAATTTAACAAAATGGTGGCCTTTGAAACAATTTTTTAAATGTTTTTTTTTTTGAGAGAGAGAGAGAGAGCATGGACATGAGCAGGGGAGGGGCAAAGAGAGAGCGAGGGAGACACAGAATCCAAAGCAGACTCCAGGCTCTGAGCTGTCAGCACAGAGCCCAACGTGGGAATGGAACTCACAGACCACAAGATCATGGCCTGAGCCCAAGTAGGATGCTTGACCAACTGAGCCACTCAGGCTCCGCAAATGGTGGCCATTTTTATCCCTATTTCACAAATGAAGAAGCTAAAACTCAGAGGTTGAGTAACTTACCCAAAGTAACTCAGTGAATAAGTGATAGAGTATGGACTTGAACCCAGACTTATCTAGTCCCCTCCAGAACCCAAATTTAAGGCATTTCAAACTGTGAAATGAAGTTGTTTTCGGATGTGATTGCCAACGTTGATTCCAGTCTCAGGAGTAGCTGTTATGGTGGCTTCTTCCTCCCTGTTCGCCCCATACTCCTTTCCCTGAGGTGGCCGGCAGCTGCTAGTGGACCCTCTGCTAGGCTGTCCCACATCCATTCCTAAGTTATGAATTCATGAGAACTGAAATAAAATTTAAACAGTACACAGAACTCTAATTCATAACTCAGTACGTGAGAAAGCTCTTCTAGGAATCAAGCACTTAGGTGCTATCAATCATCCTGTACTCCACAGTTGGCCTCGGTGGCCTTCTGCAGGAAACTGGACAAGATATCTATATTGTACAAAATCTAACAGATGGGCTCCTACTTTTTGACATAAAATGCAAATGCAGAACTTTAAACTAGTAAAGGAACAACAAATACTTTAAATAGCCAAGCAGATGTTATTAACGTGCACTACAGGAAAATAAAAGCTGGAGACACCTCACCACGATGATGGGGTCATCCATTCTGGGTAGAAGAAGTGACCAGGTTTAATCAGCAACCAGTGAAAATAAACCCAAACCAGCAAGTACCTACAAGACAGTTCAAGTCCTTAGATCAGGAGCCCCAACATCACTCATTAATCATTAAGCTTTCATCTTTAGATGAATGTAGGCAAAATAATAAATACTAAAAATCTGAGTAAGGCTACTTTCCTCCCATGTACATGGGTTCCAATGATCTCTTCTCTAGAAAAGACCCATTCCACTCTTATTTCTTTCTCACGAGTGTTAGAGCGAACAAGGCTAACAGTTCTTACCCCCGGCTTGCAGTGGCTCCAGCAGCGCTGCAGGTGCGGACGATTCATTGACGGGGCCAGAACTGGCTGCAGGAGCTCTTGAATCAAGGCTTTTCCATGAAGTTAAGCTCCTTTGCCCCCTAGTGCATGCTAGTGGCATTACATGTTGCATGAATTCATTGCAATCTATGAGCACTTTAAAATGGCAGGAAAAATATACATACATAGTACCTACCATTTTAACCATTGTTAAAGTTTATTTAGTTGGGGAGAGAGAGAGAGAGCACAGTTGGGGAGGAACAGAGAGAGAGGCAGAGAAAGAATCCCAAGCAGGTTCCGCACTGCTGGCATTGAGCCCAATGCAAGGCTCAAACTCTCAAATTGTGAGATCATGACCTGAGCCAAAATCAAGAGTCAGATGTCCAATCAAGCCACCCTGGTGTTCCTAACCATTAAAAAAATTTCTTTTTAATGTTTATTTATTTTTGAGATGGAGAGAGACAGATCGTGAGCAGGGGAGGGGCAGAGAGAGAGGGAGACACAGAATCTTAAACAGGCTCCAGGTTCCAAGCTGTCAGCACAGAACCCCGGGTGGGGCTTGAACTCACAAACCGTGAGATCATGACCTGACCTGAAGTCAGATGCTTAACCGACAGAGTTATCCAGGCGCCCCCACCTCAACCATTTTTAAGTGTTCTACCATTAAGTACATTCACATGGTTGTGGAACCATCACACTATCTTCAGATCTTTTCATCTTTCCAACCTGAAGCTCTAGACCCATTGAGCAATAACTCTATATTCCCCCTACTCTCCACCGGTCAGGTCTACTATTCCATTCTTCGTAGGAGTTTGACTACCCTAGGCACCTCATATGAGTGGAATCATGCAATGTTTGCCTTTTATGACTGGCTTATTTTATTTAGTGCATAATGTTTTTGAGGTTCTTCCATGTTGTAGTGTGTATCAGAATTTCCTTCTTCTCTCTCTCTCTCTCTCCCTCTCCTAATAACTAAGGCACCGCAAAACTCATTGGTAATGCTAGAAGCATTCTACACTCATCATCTCAGACCTCCTGCCTCAAATCTGGCCACAGTTGTGTGACTACCTGGTGTAACTGTCACGGTTTGTAAAGGGTGATTGCTCAGTTAAACTTATTGGTGACTCCTTATCTAACCTTTTAAAAGGGTACTTCTCTATTGTTTCCTGGGACTTCATTCTCTGGTTGGGGTGACATGATGGAAATTATTCCAGCCTGTTCTCTGAAATCCCATCTCCCTTGATTAGTGTTCTTTGGGGACCAGTTATCTTTTATGGTCTCGTAATAACTAAAACAAAAAAACAAAAAGGTGTCTAATACTTTCCTTGAGAGCAGTGAGGGTTCACACACATTGGACTAGTCTGGCCTCCATGATCAAAACCTGTTTCTCCAGGAACTCCTTCTCACTACATGGCCCTGGTGGTCAGGCCTAGTGATGTGCCCTCATTATCATCCTGGTTCCTTTAGGAATCTTTCTTTTTCTAACTGCTCTCACTCTGACTTCAAGATCAAAGTTTTGTTAAAAAAAATAAAATTATTCTTAACTCTTGTTAAAGAATAGTAAGTCAGGACTCTGTTCTTACCTCTTGTGATATATATTAGAACTGTCTTCTTTAAAGCTAAATAGTATTTTATTGTGTGTATATACCACATTTTGTTCATCCACTCATCCAGCGATGAATATTTGGGTTGTTTAACCTTTCGGCTATTATGAAGAATGTTGCTATGAACGTGAGTGTTCAAGTCCCTGCTTCCGATGCTATTGGGTTTTGACCTATAAGTGGAATTGCTGGATCATATGGTGAACTGCCATGTTGTTTCCCAAAGCATTTTAGAGCACTTTGATGGTGACTGACTGCAAAATTCAGATCAGGGAGCCTGGGTGGCTCGTTCAGTTAAGCATTTGACTCTTGATTTCGGCTCAGGTCTTGATCTTATGGTTGTGAGATCAAGCCCCTCATTGGACTCCATGCTGACAGTGTGGAGCCTGCTTGGGAGTCTCCCTCTCTCTGCCCCTCTCCCACTTGCATGGGCTCACTCTCTCTCTCTCTCTCTCTCTCTCAAAATAAACTTTAAAAAAAATTCTGGTTTTAAGAATGTACCCCTCCCCAATTTCACATATACATAAACCTACTATAATCATTCATTTTTTAATTGGCCATTCCTCCGATAGACCATCCATTTGGAAGTTTTTATCTTCACTAGTGATATCCAGCAATATCAGCTAAATATTTAGTATAAATAAAATCTCAAAAATAAGAATTTTTTAAACAATAATATTGGTGGGGGATGCTTGGCTGGCTCAGTTGGTTAAGCATCCAACTACTCTTGATTTTGGCTTAGATTTTGATCTTATGGTAGTGGGATTAAGCCCTGCATCAGGCTCTGCTCTGGGCATGGAGCCTGCTTAAGATTCTCTCTCTCTCTCCTTCTGTTCCTCTCCCCCACTTGTGCTCTCTCTCTTAAAAAAAAATAAAAATAATAAAAATAAAACAAAATAATAACATTGGGATTTTTCATAAAAATGTAATGCATGTATTTCTATACATACTTTAGGAGGAAACCATTCAATAAAGAAAAACAACCACAGAAGATGGACAGTCTACTGGTCACTAAACATATGCAAACATGTCTATAAAAATAGATACTGGAGGCACACCCATCAGGAGTGTAGGGGAGGGAATTCCTAGCTTGTTGAATGAACTAAGCTCTAAAATCGGTTTTATTTCAAAAAATTTCAAACTGCTATGATTAGGACACTCACATTCTATGTTGTCTTCTCAAGGAAAAAAATTACTCGGATTTTTTTGGTGTCTAAAGACATGTTCTTCCTTTTTTCAGAGCCCAAGGTATTTAAACACTTTGCCCGGCCAGTGAATGGAGGTTTTTTCTTTTACTTATTTTTTAAAGTTTATTTATTTAGTTTGAGAGGCAGGGAGGGGCAGAGAGAAAGGGAGAGAGAGAATCCCACAGACACTCCACACTGTGAGTGCAGCGCCTGATGTGGGGCTCTATCTCACTAACCAGGAGATCATGACCTGAGCTGAAACCAAGAGTCAGACACTTAACGGACTGAGCCCCCCAGGTGCCCCTTATTTACTTATTTTTTAATTTACTTATCAAAAACAAGTGGAGCCCAATTAAAGAGTAGTATTCTGGAGTCACCTGGGTGGCTCAGTCAGTTAAGCATCTAACTCTTGATCTCGGCTCACATCATGATCTCACAGTTGGTGAGACTGAGCAATGCACTGGGCTCTGTGCTGATAGCATGGAGCCTGCTTGGGATTCTCTCTCTCCCTATCTCTTTGCCCCTCTTCTGCTTGCACTCTGTCTCTCTCAAAATAAATAAATCTTAAAAAAAAAAGTAGTATTCTGTGTCATTATCATTGTCATCATCATCACAATAGCTTGACTTGCTTTTCTAAAGTAAATACAGGAATATTATAGGAAGTATTACATACAACATATTGGCTAATCCTCACCAGAAACTCCATAAAACTTATCTATAATTCCCACTTGACAGATGATGAAACTAGTTAAGAGAATAGAAAACTTGCCCAAGGTAATCATCCAGTAAGAAATGGAGTCAAGATTCAAAATTGAACCTGAGTCCAAAGGCCATCGTGTTTTCACTATTCCAGGTCCCCAAAAGTTTATGTACTACTCTCTCTGCCTTCCTCTGGAATTTCTAAATATTTAAATCCTCATTTACAATTAGCAATAGTAATGGTAAGCTCAGAACCATATTCACTGATAAGCTTGGGGTGTAATTTTGTTTTATTTCCTTCAAAAATCTTTCCCCTTTATCTGTCCCTTTTTTTCCTCTTCTCTCACTCTGAGCTTTGGAGATATCTGTCATAGTAACACCTACACACACACACAAACACATATACTTTCTCTCTTTCATGTAATTTTCCCCTCTTATAAATATCCTTCATATCTGTTCAAGGAACAGAGAACCGTGTGTTACCTCAGGTGGTTGGAGGTTTATTTTAAAGATACTTCAGGAGTAAGGAAGGTTACAAGGCCTCACAGAGAACTAGAAAAATGGCTGCCACAATAGCCCTGGTGGTTGGATCATCTTAGTGTGTTCTCCAAAGTGGGCAAAGGCTGTTCTCTACTCTAATAATGAGTCAGCTTCTCTTTCCCTCTTCCTGTTTCTTAATCTGCTTCTCTTTCTACTGCCAACTTCTCTTTATTGCTGCCTTTGCTTCTATCTCTTACTATAGCCCATTCTCAGTGTTACAGCTTATGGGCAGGACAGAGACTCCTCCTGAGGGTACTTCCTGAAGATAAGAAATCTGATTGGATCTTTGTATCCAAGGAGCTCCAAAACGGAGTGTCTCTATTGGGCAGAGGACCCATGGATCATCTGATGGTCTACTGGCCTATTTTACATCTTGCCTTTGATAGGGCTGAGGTCCCTGATCTGGGCAGGTAGGAAAGTCACTAACTCAAGGCTTCCAACTGGTGGAAGGAAGGGACGGGGTTGCTGAAAGCCACTGCAAGCAAGCTCATAGTCTAGTACAAAGTACGCGTTAAATAAAGCTCCTCTAGTTTAGTTATAAATATCAGTGAGAGAAAATAATGACAGTGTATTTTTTCTGAATTATATTTTTGAAAAATAAAAGGTAACAAAATTCTCACATGGTCAGGAAATTCTAAGAGTTTATCATTCATTTACTATACATGACAAGTATAAGGAAGGGAGAAAATTTTAGTTTGCACAAATAAATTGAATGGTCCTAAATATGTAATGGAAACTAAAGAAAGACTGCAGAGATTTGGTAAATACTTCATTATCAATGACTCGAGCAGCACTGTCTAATAGAATAGAAATGATGAAAGCCACACAAGTAACCTGAAGTTATCTAGTAACTACATTTATTTTATTTTATTTATTTTTGAGAGAGAGAGAGAGAGACAGTGTGAGCAGGGGATGGGCAGAGAGAGAGACACACACAATCCAAAGCAGGCCCCAGGCTTTGCCCTGTCAGCACAGAGCCAGATGCAGGCTCCAACCCACATACTATGAGATTATGACCTAAGCTGAAGTTAGACATTTAACTAACTGAGTCAACCAGATGCCCCTGTAGTAACTATATTTAAAGAGACAAAAAGAAAATGGTTAAGTTAGTTTCAATATATATTGAATCACTGTGTCAAAATATTAACATATAGTCAATAAAAAACTATTAAGATATTTCTTTTTTTTTCTTCATACATGTCTTAGAAGTCTGGAATGTGTTTTACACTTACACCACAATTCAACTCAGACTTGTCACATTTCAAATACTTGATAGCCAAATGTGGCTGGTAGCCACCATATTGAACAACTCAGTCTAGAGCCTTAAATTAATTAATGACCATCCTATAATTAGCCAACAAATTGGAACTCCTATTCACCCACAGAATGTTCCTCACTAATGCCAAATATTGATATTTCTCATTTCCTCACCTCTTCTCATTCCAACTCCTGTTCTCTTTCTCAAATGATCCTATTCACTCCCCAAATGACCCTACTGTAGAAATATATATCAGGACCTGTGTCCTCAGAAATTACCCCAAAGACTTTAGGCATAAGCCTATATATATCAGTATATATATCTATGAATGGGGGAGAGAAGGTAGAATGGGAGAGAGAAGAGGGAAGATAAGCAAATACTAAAGAAAAATTTAAGACGTATATAGAGAGGGGCATCTGGGTGGCTCAGTTGGTTAAGTGTTCAACTTTAGCTCAGGTCATGATCTCATGGTTTATAGGTTCAAGCCCCATGTCAAGCTCTGTGTCCAAGATGGCTTGGACCCTGATTCAGATTCTGTGTCTCCCTCTCTCTCTCTGCTTATACTACTGTCTCTTCCAAAAATAAGTAAACTTTTTAAAAAATTTAAAGAAGGAAAGAGAGACAATGGAAGGCTTTAAAAAGCAGAAAAGATAGCAAATCTAAAAGAAAACAAAAACATAGGGGAAAGAATGGGGGACAACAAAGTGGAGAAAATCAGGATGAAGACAAGGGACAGGATAGGAATGGAGACCACAGACAGTGGCGGGGCAGAGGGGTGGAGGATAAAATTTATAGGCTAAACAGGAGTGGTAAAGGGAAACTAGAGAAGGTAAGAAGGAAAGTCTGGATTTCTCATCCAGGTGCCACTTATTATAATAGCTTTATTAATAAGCTGCTTAATGTTTGTTGTATTGTTTTTCTTAATGTTTATTTATTTATTTTGAAAGAGAGAAAGCATGAGTTAGGGAGGGGTAGGGAGAGAGGGAGAGGGAGAGACTCCCAGGCAGGCTCCTCGCCCAGCATGCAGCTGGACATGGGGCTCGATCTAATGACCATGAGCTCACGACCTGAGCCAAAATCAGAGTTAGACTTAACCGCCCGAGCCATCCAGGTGCCACACTTAATGTTTGTTTTAGACCAAGTTATAGAGAAACACTATAATGTAACAAACATCCTGTAAGACACATCAATTTGAGAAATCTCCCCAGGTTTCTTTGTTTTCAACCAAATATGTGCAATGTTTCGATTGAATATGAAAAAATTATACACTGAATCAGATATCTTCCAATATATCCAATGGTGTGCTAGAGCTGGGTCATACCAGCTCATAAAAGCGAAGTTTTAATTTTCAAGAATTTTGTGAACCAGTTGGCCAAAACAACTATTAGTAAAAATTAAGTTGTATATGCTTTCAATTACATAAACTATATTAAAAACAAAATGATAGGTACTCAAAACTCATCACTTCCTAATTATTTTAGTAGATATTTACTGTTAATTATACTCTTAAAGTTATTCATGTCTTTTATATCAGAAACTAGAGAGAATTAATAGCATTGTCTTTCTTGATTTTTGCCTGCTATAATGGAACACATACTCCAGTAATTTCCTAAGAAAAAGTCTTTTGAGGGTTAATTTAGAGCAGGAACTTAAATGTCCTGCTTCATGTTTGATTGATGGTTTGGCTGTATCTGAACTAAGTTTCAAATAACTTTCCCCACACAATTTTATTTTCCAGCTTCTGGTATTGAGAAGTGCAATGCTATCTTTATTTCTGACTCCTTGTACATGTGTTCCTCCTTCTCTCTGGAAACTTTTAGGATCATTGTTTAACATTATTCTAAAATTTTTCTAAAATTTCAAGAGGTGATGCCTTGTACCATTCATTTTGCTGGGTATAGTTAAGAGTTTCATGTCTTTCAATGGAATTTCTTTGCTTTATTACTTTGACAATGTCTCCTCCATTTTATCTGTCTAGAATACTTATTAGATGCAGGTGGACCTCCCAGATTTAGTCTCTTATTTCTTATTTTTTCTCTTATACTGGCATTAATCCTTTTGTGTTTTTTAAATGTTTATCTTAGAGAGGGGGGGTAGTGGCAGAGAAAGAGGGGACAGAGGATCTGAAGCAGGCTCTGTGCTGACAGAAGAGAACTTGATATTGGGCTCCAACTCTTGAACCATGAGATCATAACCTGAGCTGAAGCTGGACCCTTAACCAATTGAGCCACCCACGTGCCCCAATCCTTTTGTTCTTACTCCTTAAAACTTCCCTTAGCATCTTTTCCAAGCCTCCAATTTCTTTGAGGAGTATGGATATCATATATAAGTTCTAAGAAGTATCTTCAAATTGTCTTGGAAGAGGGATCAGCATCCTTGTAGGCCTGCCTATAACCACATCATCAACATGCAGCCTTCCTTCCCCTGACTCTCAAATACATGGTGCCTGGGGACTTGCTGACTAACTTTGATAATGGCTCTTTATTAAGGGTGTCCCATCACTTGTGTGGGTTTTAATTTGTGTAATTCAAGAAGTGACTGTGTACTAGTAAGAGGATGAAGTCCATCAGAGAGCTCTGGAACAGTGAAGGAAAGCAGGGATGAGCGGGTCCAAATGGATGTTGTACTTTGTCAAATGCTTTATCTATGCATCTATTGAAATAATTATATAGTTCTCATTCTTTCTTTTATATATGTGGTGTATCATGTTGATTGACTTGTGATTATATCTCTTAAAATTTTTTTAAGTGTTTTATTTATTTTTGAAGGAGAGACAGAGTGTGAGCAGGGGAGGGACAGAGAGAAAGGAAGACATAGAATCCAAAGCAGGCTCCAGGCTCCAAGCTGTCAGCACAGAGCCCAACACAGGGCTCAAACCCACCAGCTATGAGATCATGACCTGAGCTGAAGTTGGACACTCAACCAACTGAGCCACCCAGGTGCCCAATTGACTTGTGAATATTCAACCATGCTTGCAACCCAAGAATAAGTCTCACTTGATTACGGTGAATTGCTGGAATCCAGCTCCAGCAGGTCCAAGGTTCCTTAAAGGATGGATGGTGTTGGCAAAAAGGAGGGGTGAGAGAGCCACAATATTCTTTCTGATCACCAGGCAGGCATCTCTGCACTAAGACTCAGCTTTATTTATGGTTAAGTGTATGGGGCACAGCACAGAAGTGGCAATTGCCTTTGTCTGTCTAGGCATTGCTTAGACAATGATTTCTGATGATAAATTTCTTTGATATGTAAAAATTTTCCGGAATATAGATTTGTAGAAGACTCATGCATAATCCTTATCAATAGTGATTGATGTAGGTGATTTAAATGCTTATCATATGGGGAAGGAAAGTATCTTTAGCATTCAAATACAAGACAATGTTTTTAGCATAGCAAAGGTAAAGTTAGTTCTTTGTGAGCAGGGGTCAATAGCCTGTTGAAGGGGAAGTATAAGAAAAACAAGATTCTCAGGAAATGCAATGTTTGCTCCCATAATCACAAAAGAGGAAGTTCCTATAATAAATTCCTTCACAAGGTGCAATCAGCACTTCAGGGCTGGAATAAGGAGACAATTCACTCCTGATACCAATCAACAAGGTGTCTTGGGGGTCAGTGCTCAAGCAAAAACAATTGAGTGGGGGTGGGTATCAGTCATCATCTGACAGCAAGAGGCCATGCAAACCTGCCTTAACCTCACAAGGAGTATTCTCAACTTGTGAGTTCAGAATGGCTCCCAACAGGGAATGACTTTTTAAATGTATCATTAGAATCAGTTTGTTAGTATTTTATTGAGAATTTTTGCATCCATGTTCATAAGGGATATTGGCCTATAGCTCTATTTCTAGTGGAGTCTTTATCTGGTTTTGGTATCAGGGTAATACTGGCCTCATACAATGAGTTTGGAAGTTGTGCTCCCTTTTCTATTTTTTTGAATAGTTTGAGAAGTATTTACTCTTCCTATAAAGCTGTCTGGCCCTGGACTTTTGTTTGTTGGGAGGTTTTATTATTATAATTATTACTAATTCAATTTTTTTTCACTGATTATTGATCTATTCAAGTTTTTTATTTCTTTCTGTTTCAGTTTTGGTAGGTTATGTTTCTAGGGATTTGTCCGTTTCTTCCTGATTATCCAAAATGTTGGCATATAGTTTTTCATAATATTCTATTATAATTTTATTTCTGTGGTGTTGGTTGTTATTTCTCCTTTCTTTTTTGTGATTTTATTTATTTAGGTCCTTTTTCTTTTCTTTTTGATAAATCTGGCTAGAGGTTTATCAATTTTATTGCTTTTGTTTCAAAGAAGCAGTTCCTGGTTTCATTAATGTGTTCTATTGTGGTTTTTTTTTTTTGTCTTTTTAGTTTCTACATCATTTATTTCAGCTCCATTCCATATTATTTCCTTTCTTCTTCTGGCTTTAGGCTTCATTTGTTGTTCTTTTTCTAACTTCTTTTGGTGTAAGGTTAGGTTATTTACTTGATATTTTTCTTGCTTTCTGATACAGGCCTGTATTGCTATATACTTCGCCCTTGGGACCAGTTTTGCTGCATCCCAAAAGTTTTGAACTGTTGTGTTTTAATTTTTATTTGTTTCCATGTATTTATTTTATTTCTTCTTTGGTTTCCTGGTTGACCTATTCATTGTTTAGTAACATGTTATTTAACCTCCATGTATTTGTGGTCTTACCAGTTTTTTTCTTGTGGTCGACTTCTAGTTTCATAGTATTATGGTCAGAAAAGGTGCATGGTATGATTTCAATATTTTTGTGTTTGTTAAGGCCTGTTTTGTGACCTAATATGTGATCTACTTTGGAGAATGGTCTATATGCATTTGAAAAGAATGTGTATTCTGTTGTTTTAGGATGGAACGTTCTGAATTTGTCTGTTACATCCATCTGGTCCAGTGTGTCATTCAAAGCCATTGTTTCCTTGTTGCTTTTCTATTTAGATGACCTGTCCATTCAGGTAAGTGAGGTGTTAAAGTCCTCTACTATTATTGTGTTATTATCAATTAGTTCCTTTGTTTGTTATTGCTTTATATATATGGGTGTTCTCATGTTGGGTGCATAAATATCTATAATTGTTGTATCTTCTTGTTGGATTGTCTCCTTTATGATTATGCAATGCCTTTCTTTGTCTCTTGTTATAGTCTTTGTCTTAAACCCTAGTTTGTCTGATATAAATATTGCTACTCTGGCTTTCTTTTGACATCCAATTTAGTGATAAATGTTTCTCCTCTCCCTCATTTTCAATTTGTACGTGTCTTAAGGTCTAAAATGAGTTTCTTGTAGGCAGCATAAAAATAGGTCATTTTTTAAAATCCTTTCTGACACTCTATGTCTTTTGATTGGAGCATTTAGTCCATTTACATTCAAAGTAATTATTGATAGATATGTTTTTATTCCCATTTTATTACTTGTTTTGTTGTTGTTTCTGGAGATCTTTTTCTGATCCTTTCTTGTCTTTGTCACTTTTTGTCTCTTCTTTCTGCTAAGAGTGCCCTTTAATATTTCTTGCAGGGCTGGTTTAGTGGTCACAAACTCCTTTAGGTTTTGTTTTGTCTGGGAAATTTTATCTCTCCTTCTATTCTGTATGATAGCCTTGCTGCATAGGGCATTCTTAGCTGCAGATTTTTCCTATTCAGCACTCTGAATATATCATGTTACTCCCTTCTCACTTGCAAGTTTCTGTTGAGAAATCTCCAGCTAGACTTATAGATTACCCCTTATACATTATGGACTTCTTTTGTCTTGCTGCTTTTAAAATTCTTTCTCTATCACTATACTTTGTAAATTTAATTACAATATATCTTGGTGTTGGCCTGCTTTTGTTGATTTTAATGGAGTTCTTTGTGCCTCCTGGATCTGGATCTCTGTTTCTTCCCCAAATTAGGGAAGTTTCCAGCTATTATTTTCTCAAACAAATTTTATGCCCCTCTTCTCTCTCTCTTTTTTTAATACTCCTGTAGTATCAATGTCAGTCAGTCCCCCAAATCTATTCTGATGTTCCATAATTCTCTCTTTCTCTTGCCATAATTCTCCCTCTCTCGTTCAGCTTCATTATTTTCCATTATTCTGTCTTCTTTGTCACTAATCCATTCCTTTGTTTCCTCCAGCCTTCTGTTCATTGCAGTAAGCTTATTACCAATCTTGTTTATTGCATTCTTCATCTCCGGGATTCTTTCTTAACTATTTTTTCTCTGTGATAAGAGTCTTACTGGTGTCTTATATTATTTTCTCAGGCCCGGTGAGTATCCTTATTCTGTATTATATTATATTATATTATATTATTAATTATATAATATAGTAATTATATTATATATTATATATAAATATTATACTTTATATTATAATATCTAATATCTATTATCTATTACATATATAATATGATATGTAACATTATATACACAATATAATATTACATCATAATATCTATATACTATATAATATTATTATTATTGCTTTAAATTCTCCATCAGGTATGTTACTTATATATGTTTCACTTAGAGCTCTGGCTGTGGCCTTATATTGTTCTTTTATTTGGGATAAAAACACTAGTTATGTATCATACTCCTTAAAGTAATGGCCTTATGAAGGAGAGGTCTTGTAGTGCTCAGGGCCTAGTGCTTCAGGGAGTGTCTCTTGTGTGTGCTCTTCTGTTGTGTTTTGGCTACTCCATCCTTCAGACCAAGTCCCCTGGAAAGGCTCTCCTTGTTTGCTGTGGGCAGTGTTTGGTCCTTGGCCTGAATGTGACAAATATTAACTAGGTGTGCTCTGGTCTGCTTGTGAAATGAGACCTGACACCGACTCCACCAGACCTGAGGCCCTGCAGAACTCTCTAGTCAGGAGACATGGTGTGGGCAGAGGTTGTGCTGGTCCTCCAGGGCAGGGGCCCACTCTGCTGGGACTGAGGCAAGTGTCACTGAGGAGAGCAGTCCTGTGACAGCACAGAGGGATGGGCCTTGGTGTAAGCAAGTTAAGCAGCCAATGTCCTCTCTGAGTTGCTTCCTTCAGGTGGCTCTGTGTTTATGCTGAGGGACCGGGTAGGGGACTGGCACCGGTCTTCTCCTTTGTTCCCGGAGAGGCCCCGTGAGTGCTGCCTCTCAGAGAAGCACCCCTAGAATAGGGAATGACTCCCCTCTGTGTGCCCTGGACATTTTTCAGATTGTTGTTTCCACACTGTCTCTCCCCACATTGTTTGCTTGCCTTCTATCTGGGAGCTAATGAAAACTTAGTTTTGATATAATTTCCTTTTTGATATAATTTTTCAAGTACAGAAAAGCCTAAAAGCAAAAGTAAGCACCAAACACAGTTAAGCAGTGATAATGTTCTTGTATATTTTCATCTAGACCTATTTTTCCGCATATTTTTATTTTTGCTTACCACCCACAGAATCAGTTTTATTTCAATGTATTTTTTTCTATTTGTTTTTACTTTCTATAATTTATTTGTTTTTTATAATTTACATCCAAGTTAGTTAGCACATGGTGCAACAATGATTTCAGGAGTAGATTCCTTAAGCCCCTTACCCATTTAGCCCACCCCCCACAACCCCTCCAGCAACCCTGTTTGTTCTCCATATTTAAGAGTCTCTTATGTTTTGTCCCCTTCCCTGTTTTTATATTATTTTTGCTTCCCTAGTGTTCATCTGTTTTGTATCTTAAAGTTCTCATATGACTGAAGTCACATGATATTTGTCTTTCTTTGACTAATTTCACTTAGCATAACACCTCTAGTTCCATCCATGTAGTTGCAAATGACAAGATTTCATTCTTTTTGATTGCCGAGTAATTCTCCACTGTATAGACACACACACCCCCCCCCCCAAATCTTTTTAATCTATTCACCCATCATTGGAAATTGGGCTCTTTCCATACTTTGGCTATTGTTGATAGTGCTACTATAAACATTGGGGTGCATGTGTCCCTTCAAAGCAACATACCTGTATCCCTTGGTTAAATACCTAGTAGGTCTACATATTTTTAACATATAAAACCATCCTATATGTACATACATAGGATTATTTTAAAGCCCTTGATATGTATTGTGAAAAATTTTTGGCCTCCTATTATCACTAAATAAAATGACCATTTCACTGCAAGTTCATTAGTATAACAGGATGATAAAAAAAATGGGACTATTTTAATCTCAATTTGTTAAGGCTTCTGGAGTGAAGTGTGAGAGTAGATAACTGGTTTTGTAACTCTTTGCTGACTTCTAGCCAATAAATGGGGTTGAAAAGTCTGAGAGGAGTTAAGAATTAGAAGAGGATTTTTGGAGAGTTTGGGGTATGAGTTCCATTTATTCTCAAGAAGGAGAGGACAGATGTTCTCCCTCTTACCTCAATCCTAGTAAAAAGCCTTCAATAGAACCATTTGGAAACCTTGCCAAGTGAACTCTGCAGTTGGGGGTGGGGGGCATATTATAACCAGTCTTTAATTCATACCAAGATCTAAGGATCTGGGCTACGTACTCCAAGGGTATATTTTACAAATAATGACATTTAAGCCTAGAAAGTTGAAGTAAATTGTTCAAGGTCATTTGCAAGTAAGCAATGGAAGTAATGGAGCTAGAGCTGAAACCTAAATGTTCTGAATCAGAGCTTGAATATTTACCCATTCTGCATATTTCTTCTCATTTACCTGTGAAATCATTCTTATTTCCATTACTATATATTTGTTCATACCTTGACATGACCTGAATTCTTCATCTTCCAACTTGGAATTCTTTGGTGGAATCCAAGTTAAAATTGTATTTTCAACTTCTAGCAGCCTCCTTAAAATATTTATGAGATGAAATATTTATATTTGGTATGTATCTAACTGCTAGTCTTAAAATGTTGAATTTGTTAGATAAACTAACTCTATTACTCTCTTTAAAGATTTTTTAAATTTGCAAGATGCAATGGGTTGAATTGTGCTCCCCAAAATTAATTTGTTAAAGTCTTAACCCCCTGTACCTCAGAACATGACCTTATTTGGACATAGAGTTGTTGTAGATGTTATTAGTTAAGATGAGGCCATTGGAATGGTCCCTAGTCCAATATTATTGGCATCCTTATTTAAAACAAGGGAAATTTGGAGCACCTGGATGGCTTGGTCAGTAAAGAATATGATTCCAGGATTGTAAGTTCAAGCCATACATTGGGTATAGAGATTACTTAAAAATAAAATATTTTTTAAAGGTGTGGGGGAGTTTGGAAACAGACAGACATAAAGGGAAGACAAAGAGAAGATACAGAAAGATGCTCATCTATAAGCCAAGGAGACGAGGCCTGGAACAGAGACTTCTCTCCCACTCCTCGAAAGGAACCAACACTGCCAATACCTTGATATTGGACATCAAGCCTCCATAACTGTGAGCCAATACCTTTCTACTGGCCACTCAGATTGTAGTACTGACAGCAACCCTAGCAAACTAATACACAACTAGTGCTGAGTATTAGCATGGGTATGAAATCTTGAAGTTCAATACAGAAAGGGCAATCATCCTAGGGAAAACAGAAAAATTCAGTCCTAACAACTGTTGCAACTTCCTTTACAGAACAAAAGCTTTTATACATTTTTAAGCATAATTCATGGTTTTAATTTCATTTCTGCTATAATACCTCATAGGAATTTAAATGATACATTCCCTAAATTCTAACTCCATAGCTAGATTACATAGTTCTAATTCCATAGCTTAACGTTTCAAGATCTTTGACAACATAATCTTAATCTAACTTTTAGTGCTTATATCTCACTGTGGTTTTTCATAAACTACATGGCCCAGTCAAATTGGGACACTAGTCCCAAAATAGGACTGGGTATTCCTGTCTTTGTTCCTGTCATCTCTCTATTTAGAATGGCCTTTGCATTCCTCATCATCATACTTTGAAAAATCCAAAGTTAAAGGTTTCCTTCAGTGCCCAGTAAAAAAAACGCCTTCACCTCTAAGAATCTAAATAGTTCTGAAATACCACTGTATATTTTTGCTTCTTTGATTTTTATTTTACTTATCTGGCTTTAAGTAATATGTTCTGATCAATTTTAAGTAAATTAGGGCAAGAAACAACTAGTACCGGTAAGTGTTATTTGGGTTTGTTCTTCCAAAAATGGAGACTGAGATAAGACCTTTTTGTGAGGGCATTTCTTTGGGGACACAATCTGAGGACTCAAGAGTAAGGAGACTGAGAAGAATGAAACAAGAAAGAAAGAAAAGCCAGTCTCAGAGTGAGTAAGCTCAGTCCCACCAGGAACCCATTGAGGAATGGTATAGAACATAATAATGTTTACCCAAGATAAAGGACAGCAATATTTATCTAATAGGCCCCATCCCTTAAGGGATCAAGAATCTCCTTAAGGCATATCTCTGGGACTTCCAGATTTATGCATCTACCAGAATGTTTGAACAGACTTCTACAAGCCTCATGTGCAGTGGTATTAATGAAGCCACAAGGCACAAAGTGAGGGATACATAGTGCAGCTATGAGAAGATGCTATCTGACTACACTTTCCCAGAGCTGGCAGTTAGACTAAAAGGATAGACAGAGAGAATTATTGATGAATATTTTTAAATCTGATAAAATTATGCTAGAAAAAATATCTAACATGGCCCATTCCTTGCACTGTTCTAATCTATTCTTGCCCTAGTTTAATAGTTCCTAAGGACAAGAATGCTAGGGGTGCCTGGGTGGCTCAGTCAGTTAAGTGTCCAGCTTCGGCTCAGGTCATGATCTCATGGTCCGTGGGTTTGAGCCCCACCCCGGGCTCTGTGCTGACAGCTAGCTCAGAGCCTGGAGCCTGCTTCAGATTCTGTGTCTCCCTCTCTCTCTGACCCTCCCCTGCTCGTGCTGTCTCTCTCTGTCTCTCAAAAATAAATAAATAAATAACATTAAAAAAAAGACAAGAATGCTATGTACAGAAACCGTACACACGTACTGTATTCCTCCTTCTGATCAAAAGAGCAAAGTCTCTGTGCATACTAGGCTAGGCAACTAGAATCTCAGCAAGATCTCAAGCTACAAAAAAGCCAGACTCAGAATTCCCATTTGACCTCAGGTTTGTGTGCCTCCAAATGCAGACTCCGAGACAATTATTTAACTACACAAGTAGGTTATTTCAGAGGCGATCTCAGGAGACACCCGTGGAGGACTGAGGATATGAGATAAGAATAGAAAGGAAACCAATAAAAATACACTTATTAAGCTGTTTCTACCATGGAGAATTAGAATTCCATTCTACTGGGGGAACTCAAGGATAGTATAAAGCACATCCCAGATTTATCCCCCAAATGGGTGAGAGATTTGGGGTATTTATCTGCCAGTTTTCCTCCTGACATTGTTTGAGAGTTCCCTCTAAGAAAAACCTCGAGCATTTCTAAATTGCCCCTTGTGTGAATAAAGTGGATTATCATGGCCAAGAGAAAATCCTTCAGGCAAAGATCTGCACATTGGCCATAAGTGGCTTTCAACATATAAGGGGCAAACCTGAGTGGAAATTAGCAGGGCACCAATAGCTACAGATATCTGCTATAGGAACTAAAATTGTTTAAACAGCTACGTCTCTTGATTACATGACAAATTCAATGAATTCAGTCCTAGAGGAAGAAAGAAAGGAAGAAAAGAAAAAAGGAGAAAGAAAAAAAAGAAAGAGAAAGAAAGAAAGAAAGAAAGAAAGAAAGGAAGGAAGGAAGGAAGGAAGGAAGAAAAAGAAGGGAAGGAAAGGAAAAATGAGATCTCATGTGTTAAAATTGTTTAAATTAAAATTATTTCATTAATTATCATTACCAGATGTAAATGAACTAGAGCCTGAAAGTACATATTTTTATATACATCACACATTCAAAATTGCATTTAGAATTATGTTGATGAAAATAAAGTCAGTGTTGGAACTCCCAAAAGCAGCAACATTTTTCCAAAAGCAACAGACAGATACTTCTTGATCTATGTGTGATCTACTTTTTTTGCTTGTTCCATCAATTTAATATTAATAGATGCTCTTAGGTTAGCCCAAAAAAGTCCATGTTTGCTCTTCTCCTTGGGCCATTCCAAATAAGTCCTTCGTGCCATGAGATTTTTGAGCTTGTGATAGCTGCTGGGAATGGAATACTGTGGAATAGGTTCCAGCAAGATCAGGATTAACTTATCAAAAGCTTCATGAAATAGATTGTGGTGGGCAAAGTAGAGTTCATAATGACACCACTCACTCTGAACAAAGTTGGGAGACAAAACAAAGATGGACTTGTAACTTTTCTCAATGCAGTTTATGATATTCTCCACAATGCTCTTGCCAGGAACAAAGTTTCTCTCATGGAGACAAATCCTTAGGTCTTCTTTTTCTAGGTTTGGTAGCAATTCATTCTTCACCCAAGCAGAATCATGCCCACTGTATGAAATAAAAGCATGGAAGTGGAGGGTCCTTTGGAGTTCCTCTAAGGGGATGTTCCTTGCCCTGCGCCGGGTCTGGGTCCACTGACACACCATCCTGAGATACCAGGGCAGATCAAAGTACATACAGAGGGCAGTCACAGTAACAGTCGACACCAGCAGAGCGACACCAATGGTGACAAGCAGCAGAGCTGTGTTGCAGGATAACTGAGACACGCGAAAGTCCTTTAATGGGGTTCCCTTATTACTTTCTGGATAGTCACACGTATAAGAATTAGGCCAACCCTCTACCACTTCACTTGACAGTTGGCCTATACTTTGGATAAATTCTCTTAGCTCACATGTACATTGGAATGGATTGTTTCCTGCTCTTATGGACCTAATCTTCTGGCAGCTGTGGAAGAAATCAGCTGATGGGTTGGAAACTGAATTATGGTCAATGATCAGTACAGAAAGGCTGTGAAAAGCACCACAGTCAGGAAGGTGGGCTAAAGAATTGGAAGCAACATTGAGTTCTTGCAAAGCTTCTAGTTTCATGATTGGTTTAGGAATGCTCCTTATTCTGTTATTGTGAAGATCAAGTACCCTGACTTTAGGAGGTAAACATGTGAAAACAGAGTCAGTAAGCATATTTGAAGACATATCTAAACTTAATAAACTTGTAGTCCAAGAGCATTTTCTTTCAATTTCATCATACCTTAGCAAATTCTGGCTAACATCCAATTGTTGAAGAGACTTCATCTCCTTGGTCATATTAACTATATTTGCAAGTTCTTTTAATTGATTCATTTTTAAACTAAGTGTCTCCAATTTAGCCAACTTTTCACAATTTTTAAAAATCATGTCTGTTAAGAGATTATTAGAAAAATCCAAATATAAAAATGTGCTGATTTGGGATGGGCAAACCATGTGGACCATGTGTGTACCAGACACTGTGAAATTTTGTATGTTCATATTTGATAATATTTCATAAATATAATGTTGTGGAAAGCTGAACACATCAGTGACAACTTGATGTATAGATAAGGCCTTCATTGAAGTGTTAGAATAATCAAAATCTCTTAAGTCAAGGTGACCTTGTAGTTTTACATTTGAAATTGAGAAATACTCTATGCTTGTATGCCAAACTAACTGGAGGATCATAATGAAAAAATTCCAAGTAGTTTCAATGTTGTTTAAAGTAAGACTTGATATCCTTGAATTATTCTGAAGTTTTAACAGAACATTTTGGAAATAAGAACATCCATTATCATCTAGCACACATTTGATATTGGAAAGTTCCAGACTTACTGCAGTGCTGACTGATACATCCAAAACAAAACTGAATTCTTTTCTTGGAGGGAAAACAACGTGTAGACTTTCTGTGTTAAAGTTTTGAAGGCTCTCAGGGTCTTCCTTTTCCCCATAAGTGTCTCCTAAGACCAGTAAAACCTTATTTATATGCAAAGAAGCAATTGGTAGCACACTAGATTTTCGTAAATGTGTGGCACTCAGCCCCAGAAATTCTAGCTGAGACATGTTGCCAAACTCTTTGCATATGGGCAGGCCGACAAATGCATTAAATGAGAGGTCTAAATGCTTGAGGTTCACAGTAGGATGGCAAGAAATCTTCCCTAATTCATTGTGGGACAAATCCAAATATTCCAATTCCTGGTTGAATTTGAAAACACTAATATCAAGATATTGAATTCTGTTATGAGACATTATCAAAATCCTCAGCTTTGATAATGATTCGATGTCAGAAGTCCGAAGCTCAGATATATAGTTTTGTGATATATTTAAGATTGTTGTTTTCAGGGATAGGTCTTTGGGAACATGAAAGAGACTTGATTCTGATCTGTCAACTAAAAATTCACTTTCATCAGTCAATTGGGTTCTTATCTCAAGTAGTAACATGAAGATGATGGTAAGATGGAAGATGCTAGAATTAGTTTTCACCATTTTGTAGTATTAGACATTTCTAAGCATAGCTGCTGTCCTTTAGAGCATCTTGATACAGGTACATATCCTAAAAAAAAAAAAAAAAAAAAAAAAGCGCTTTAAATAATTGTATTAAACTAGGCATGACTGGCATGAAATATTTTTTCCTAGGGACTCATAAAATAAAGGCTACTTTCTTTGAAGTCACACAATCTGAAACCAGGGAAATATACATATTGATAATTCAAAAACTGTGAATATGGATGGTGTAATGGGTTGAATGGTGACACCACCCAAAATATATGTCCACATCCAGATGGCAAACAGGCACATGAAACGATGCTCAGCATCACTCATCACAAGGGAAATACAAATCAAAACCACACTGAGATACCACCTCACACTGGTCAGAGTCGCTAAAATGAACAAATCAAGAGACTATAGATGCTGGCGAGAATGTGGAGAAATGGGCACCCTCCTACACTGTTGGTGGGAATGTATACTGGTGCAGGCGCTCTAGAAAACTGTGTGGAGGCTCCTCAAAAAGCTATCAATAGAACTCCCCTATGACCCAGCAATAGCACTGCTAGGGATATACCCAAAGGATACAGAAGGGCTGATGCATAGGAGCACCTGTACCCCAATGTTCATAGAGGCACTTTCTACAATAGCCAAATCACGGAAAGAGCCCAAGTGTCCATCACCTGATGAATGGATCAAGAAGATGTGGTATATATATACAATGGAGTACTATATGGCAATGAGGAAGAATGAAATCTGGCCATTTGTAGCAAAGTGGATGGACCTCGAGGGTGTCATGCTAAGTGAAATAAGTCAGGCAGAGAAGGACAGATACCATATATTTGCACTCATAGGTCTAACAGGACAAACCTAACAGAGAACCATAGGGAGGGGAAGGAGGAAAGAGAGCTGAAGAGAGTGAGGGACACAAATCATGAGAGACCACTGAATACTGAAAATAAACAGTGGACTGAAGGGTGAGGGGAAGGGAAGGAAGAGGGTGATGGTCATGGTGGGGGGCACTTGTGGGGAAGAGCACTGGGTGTTATATGGAAACCAATTTGACAATAAACTATGATAAAAAAGAAAAAGAAAAAATAAAATAAATTGGTTTTTTCTTTTTTCTTCTTTTCTTTTTCTATTTTTTAATTTAAAAAGTTTAATATTTACTTTATTCTTTATTATTTTTAAATTTTTTATTTCATTTCATTTTATCCTATTTTACTAAATAATTTTTTTAATTTTTAACTTTCTTCCTAACCTTTTTTTTCTTTTCTTGGTTTTCTTTCCCATTTTTCTATATTCTATTAAGCTTCTTTCAACAAGCAGACCAAAACACGCCTAGGATCTAGCTTCCTTTGTTTGATCTGTTTTGCTTTTAATTTTTAAATTTTTATTTTATTAATTTTTTTCCTCCTCTAAATGATAAAACAAAGGAATTTACCCCAAAAGACCAAATAGGAAGAAATGACAGCCAGAGGCTTAATTAACAGAGATATAAGCAAGATGTATGAACTAGAATTTAGAACCATGGTGAAAGGAATACTAGCTGGGGTGGAAAAAAACTAAGAATCCCTTTCTGTGGAGACAAAAAAGTAAAATCTGGTCAGGACAAAATAAAAAATGCTATAACCAAGATGCAATCTTGAATGGATGCCACAATGGCAAGGATGGACGAAGCAGAGTAGTGAATCAGTAATATATAAGACAAAATTATGGAGAGTAATGAAGTAGAGAAAAAGAGGGAAACAAAGGCAAAAGAGCATAATATAAGACTTAGAGAACTCCGTGACTTATTTTAAAGGAATAACATCTGAATCAAAGGAGTCCCATAAGATGAAGAGAAAGAAAAAAGGGCAGAAGGTTTCTGTGAGCAAATTACAGTGGAAATTTTTCCTAATCTGGGTAAAAACACAGACACAAAAATCCAAGAAACACAGAGAACTCCCATTAGATTTAGCAAAAACTGACCATCACTTAAGCATAGCATAGTCAAATTTGCAAAATACATATACAGGAAAGAATTATGAGAGCAGCAAGGGGGAAAAAGGTACTTAACCTATAAGGGAAGACAGATCTGGTTTACAGCAGATCTATCCACAGAAACTTAGCAGACCAGAAAGGAGTGGCAGGATATATTCAACATACTGAAGAGGAAAAATATGCAGCCAAGGATTCTTTATCCAGAAAAGTTGTCATTGAAAACAGAAAGAGAGATGAAGAGTTTCCCAGAGAAACAAAAACTACAAAAGTCTATGATCACTAAACCAGGCCTGCAAGAAATTTTAAGGGGGAACTCCTTGAGTGGAGAAAAGATGAAACAAAACAAAAAAGACCAAAAGCAACAAAGACTAGAAGGGACCAGAGAACATCAGCAGAAACACCAATTCTACAGGCAACACAATGGCACTAAGTTCATATCTTTAAGTGCATACTCTAAATGTCAATGTACTAAACATTCCAACCAAAACATAGGGTATAAGCATGGATGAGAAAACAAGACCCATATAAATGCTGCTTACAAGAGACCCATTTTAGATCTAAAGATCCCTGTAGATTGAAAGGAAGGGGATGGAGAACAATCTATCACGCTAATGGTCATCAAAAGAATGCTGGAGTAGCCATACTTATATCAGACAATCAAGATTTTAAATTAAAGACTCTAACAAGAGATGAAGAAAGGCATTATATCATAATTAAGGGGTCTATCCATCAAGATCTAACAACTGTAAATATTTATGCCTCCAATGTGAAGAACCCAAATATATAAATCAATTAATTACAAACATAAAGACACTCATTGATAACAATACCATAATAGTAGGGGACTTCAATACCCCACATACAGCAACGGACAGATCATCTAAGCAGAAAATCGACAAGGAAAGAGTGACTTTGAATGACACACTGGACTGGATAGACTTAACAGAAACAGTCAAAACATTTTATCCTACAGCAGCAGAATACACATTCTTCTCAAATGCACATGGAACATTCTCCAGAATAGATCACATAATGGGATGCAAATCAGCTCTCAACAAGCACAAAAATATTGAGATCATACCTTGAATATGTTCAGACCACAATGCTATGAAACTCGAAATCAACCACAAGAAAAAATTGGGAAAGACCATGAATACTTGGAGATAAAGAACAACCTACTGAAGAATGAATGGGTTAACCAAGAAATTAAAGAGGAAATTAAAAAGTACATGAAAGCCAATGAAAATAAAAACACAACAGCCCCAAACCTCTGGGATGCAGCAAAGGCAGACAGATGAGGGAAGTATATAGCAATCCAGGACTTCCTAAATAAGGAAGAAAGTTCTCAAATACACAACCTAACCTTACACCTCAAAGAGCTGGAAAAAGAACAGCAAATAAAGCCCCAAACCAGCAGAAGACAGGAAATAATAAAGATTAGAGCAGAAATCAATGTTATTGAAACAAACAACAAAACCCCAGTAGAACAGAACAATGAAATCAGAAGCTGGTTCTTTGAAATAATTAACAAAATTGGTAAACCACTAGCCAGTTTAATCAAAAAGAAAAAGGAAAGGATCCAAATAAATAAAATCAAGAATGGAAGAGGAGAGATCACAACCAACACCACAGAAATACAGACAAGAATAAGAGAATATTAGGAGCAATTATATGCCAATAAATTGGAATGTATTGGAAGGCAATCTGAAAGAAATGGACAAATTCCTGGAAACATGTAAACTACCAAAACTGAAACAGAAAGAAAGAGAAAAATTTAACAGACCCATAACCAGTAAAGAAATTAAGTCAGTAATCAAAAATCTCCCATAAAACAAGAGTCCAGGGACAGAAGGCTTTCCAGGGGAATTCCACCAAAATTTAAAGAGTTACACCTACTCTTTTGAAACTGTTCCAAAAAATAGAAATGGAAGGAAAGCTTCCAAACTCATTCTACAAGGCCATCATTATCTTGATTCCAAAACCAGACAGAGACCCCACTAAAAAGGAGAACTACAGGCCAATTTCCCTGATGAACATAGATGCAAAAATCCTCAACAAGGTACTAGCAAACCTGATCCAACAATTCATTAAAAGAATTATTCACCACGATCAAGTGGGATTTATTCCTGGGGTGCAGGGCTGGTTCAATATCTGTAAATCAGTCATTGTGACACATCACATTAATAAAAGAAAGGATAAGAACCACATGATCCTCTCAAGAGATTCAGAGAAAGCATTTGACAAAATACAGTATACTTTGTTGATAAAAACTCTCAAGAAAGTAGAGACAGAAGGATCAAACCTCAAGATTATAAAAGTCATATATGGAAGACCCACCCCTAATATTATCTTCAATGGGGAAAAACAGAGCTTTTCCCCTAAGGTCAGGAATAAAGATGTCCACTCTCACCACTGTGGTTTAACCTAGTACTAGAAGTCCTAGCCTCAGCAATCAGGAAATGAAAAGAAATAAAAAGCATTCAAATCAGCAAGGAAGAAGTCAAACTTTCACTTTTCACAGACTACATGATACTCTATGCAGAAAACCCAAAAGACTCTACCATAAAACTGCTAGAACTTATCCATGAATTCAGCAAAGTCACAGGATATAAAATCAATGTACAGAGATCTGTGGCATTTTATACACCAATAAAAATAAACATTAAAAAAATTTTAGTGTTTATTTACTTTTGAGAAACAGAGACAGAGCACAAGCAGGAGAGGAGTAGAGATAAAGTGAGACACAGAATCCAAAGCAGGCTCCAGGCTCTGAGCTCTCAGCACAGAGCCCAGTGTGGGGCTTGACCCATGAACCATGAGATCATGACCTGAGCTCAAGTCAGAGGCTTAACTGACTGACCCACCAGGTGCTCATAAAAATAAATAAACATTAAAAAATATATAGATTTAGCCTCGCTTTCTATGATACAATGCATCAATACATTTGAATTATCTTTAGAGACTTGGGGAAATTGAATCAGGACTTTGTTTGACATGACTTAATGGATAAAGTCCATACAATCAATCTGGCCTATTAAGGTCAGCACCACAAATAGTAATTGGGAGTCTTCTCTGCACAAGGTCAACTAGCTATTAGGTTGAAAGGATCAGAACCAGTTTCCTAGGTGGTTTTGTAAAGTTTTCCTTTTTATTGTAAAGAGGCACTTCTTTTCTTTTTTTTCTTTAAGTTTATTTATTTATTTTGAGAGAGAGAGAGAGAATCTGTGCTGACAGCATGAAGAGCAACACAGGGCTCCATCTCACCAGCCAGATTATGACCTGAGCTCAAATCATGAGTCAAAAGTTTAACCGACTGAGCCACCCGGACGTCCCAAGAAGCAGTCACTTCCAACTCTTTTGATCAAATTGGGTGTAGCCTGGGAAACATTTTCAAAATTTATAATTGTACTTGACTAGTAGCACCCAGAATGGTTTCAGTGGCTTGCGAAAACAGAAAAAAAAGATCTTGCTAAATAGGCCAAAGAAATAAAATAAACCTGCCCACAAAACAGAGGGGTTATAGGACAGCACCACCTCCAGGACTAATTCACCTACACCCCCGTTTTCTGCAGCATTCTCATCGCAAAAGGAGAAACGGGGAGCGATGGGATGAAGAACAATGCCGTCTGAAACCAACAGTGAGAAGCTCTGAAAGAAAACGGTGAGGTGTTGCCACCTGAATATTCACCTCCCAACTCACATGTATCTCCTGAAAGCCAGCCATGCATGAGATGAGGTGCCATCCAAAGAAAAACAAACAAATGCACACCAAAAGACCCCAAAACAAACAAAACCTTTCTTTGATTTACGGTGAGCAGTTGATAATCAAACGGTAGTCCAAACCACAGTAAATACATTTCAGAAATAACCCACTTAGAAAAACACCCCAAACCCACAGTGTCTCTTAACCACAGAGACTTTTGAGATTTTTGCATCTGATCAATAGTTAAACCATTATTTTCTTTCTATAAGATATTAAAAAAAAACCATATCGCTGCTTACCCACACAGCCTGCCCATCTGTTGCATTGGCAATCTGCAGGAAATTTAAGTACTTCCTCAAACATTTATTTCACTAGTAACTGCATTTACATGTTGGGGTGGGGAGAAAAGCTCTTTTATGCCATCTACTGAAACCCACTGAAATTACACAGGAAGTGTAAACCAATTTTCTCCTATTCATATGTAGAACAGGGGCTGGTGGGTTAATTGATAGGTCTGTATTAAAATAGAATTTCTGTGTCTTTCATTCTAGACAGCTGACTGCTGTTTACATATGAAGTGAAAGAGGTGCTGTTAATAAACCACAGATGATTATTGGCTGAATTCAAAATGCAAATCTTGGTGGCTGTGCTGAGAGAGGAGGAGCAGATCTGGTTGTGTTTCAGGTGCTTGGCTTCCATTGCCTTTTGATCAGTCCACCATTAAAGAGGGAGGGGTCAAGATCCACACTCTGCTAAAACTCCTAGAGAGAGAAGATCATTTATGGGCTAATAGAGAATGGATGCTAACGGTGTTTCTCTCTCTCTCTCTCTCTCTCTCTCTCTCTCTCTCTCTCTCTCTCTCTCTTTTTTTGACAAATTGGTTTTACAAAATAATTTGGTGCTCAATTTTTTTTTCATTGGTATTTTCAAACTTAATACAAAAAGTGATTTTTTTAGGGGTTCCTGGGTGGAAGCATCTGACTCTTGATTTCAACTCAGGTCATGATCTCCTGGTTCGAGAGGGTGAAGCCCCAAGTCAGGTTCTGCACTGACAGCATAGAGCCTGCTTGGGACTCTCAAGATCTTCCTGCCCCTCCCCCACTTCTCTCTCTCTCTCTCTCTCTCTCTCTCTCTCTCACTTGCTCTTGCTCTCACTCTCTCTCTCTCTATCTCTCAAAATGAATAAACTTAAAAAAGTTGTTTTAAAAATTTTTTTATGTTTTTTATTTATTTTTGAGAGACAGTGCGAGCAGGGGAGGGTCAGAGAGAGAGAGGGAGGTACAGAATCCAAAGCAGGCTCCAGGTTCTGAGCTAGCTGTCAGCACAGAGCCCAATGCTAGGCTCGAATCCACAAACCGTGAGATCATGACCTGAGCCCAAGACGGACGCTTAACTGACTGAGCCACCCAGGCGTCCCAAAAAGTTGTTTTATAAAAACTCCATGTGAGAAACATACTTTCTAACAGTAAGGTTGAAGACATCTCCTTCTGGTTAGTTGTCTGCACACTCTAGGAATCCATCCTGATAGTGCCACTCTTTTAAAAAAACAAGCAACAATGTGGGAAACAAAGACAGAAGAAAATGGCAGAAAAAATTAAATTTCCTTATAACCTGCAGCCCATTGACAAATACTTGAGGTTATTTCTCCAGAGACTCCCTACAGTCTTAATGCTAATGCTTTGCTAGAGGGAAAAACAGCCTTAGCTTGACAATAGCTAGGCTTCCAGAATCTAGTGAGCCTTCTTTAGCATATGAAAATCTCACTGGAAACTTCCCCTTGACTTTATCTCCCCCAACTCCATAATATATAACCAGTCTCTCCTCATGGTCCTGGGGCAGCTCTTACTGTCATGGGTCCCCATGCTTTAATAAAATCACCTTTTTGCACCAAAGACATCTTCAAGAATTCTCTCTTGGTCATCAGCTCCCGACCCTCCACCATCTTCCCAAAACCACATCAACAACCACCACAAATGGGCAAATAAAATTAAGAAATGCCAGCTGTCTGCCTTAGAACTGTTTGTCTCTGAGGCTGGTGTGACCTTCAGATGCCCTAGCAACAAGGGTCACCTCCCTATCTCAATATTGCTCCACCTGGAAACTTCCCGGGAGACCATTCATCAAGCCTTCCAGCCATGAACAACGGACATCCTCACCCAGAACAAGGAATTGACGCAAAAAACTACCCTATATGGACATATCAATGCTCCATAACCACCCCCCCACACACAGCCAACCTCATAAAAATGAGCCACTCCACCCCCAGGTGTAACTTCTCTGGCCCATTCTGTCGGGACCAGGGAACCTTGCCCGAGAGCGCTCCCAATAAAGGCCTTTTACATTTATTTCTGACCTCGGTTTTCTGCATCATCTCTGCGGCCTTACAAGGACTTGTCCCCAGCGTAGTATTGTATGACGGGTAGTTATAGACTAGATCAAATTTTTTTGCTGTGATCAGCTTTTTCTTTCCCAGTGAGCAAGACCAGCTTCCCTAAACTCCGAAGTTGGGTATTCTATGGACTTTAATATTCTGTGTGTTTCTCTTTGTTTCCTCCTATCTCCCCCTCCCCCAACACTTTGTTTAATAGGGGAAATGTATCTATAAATATATTTCTGAAACTGCAAGAATGAACCCCTTCCTCTTCCTCCACTCTTACCATTTCTTCCCTCAGACCCTTCACTGGAGGTGAGGTTGGTCTTTGAGTAAGAATTCAGCTCCTGGTTTCCAGAGGTAATTGACTTTGAACCAGGTCTAGAGAAGGACACCCACAGGGCAGGAAGCAAAGCACTTGACCCTCTGAAGTCCTGTGCTTCCTTTCAAACTCCCCCCCCCACCCCGCCACTCAGATTGCCCACTTGCCTCCTTCTTTCCTCCCTATTGTCACTGGACAAACACACACTTGTAATCATGTATACCCGTGCACTGATCCAGGTGTCCTAAAACAAACCTTTAATTCTCAGAAATATAATTTCTTTGTAAACCTTTTAACATTTTATTTAACCTAATAGCTACAAAATATTATTTCAACAGATAATCAATATCAAACATTACTGAGATATTTTATATGTGCTTTATTCTAAGTCTTCAGAATTCAGTGTGTGTTTTATACCTACAGCACATCACATTTTGACTACCCACATTTCAGGTGCTCAATGGTCACATTTGACTAGTGGATACCATATTAGAGAGCCCAGGTCTAGATGGATATCATCACAGCCATGCAAATAAGGACAAACCTAAGTCCAGTTAATAGCAGCCGAGAGAACTAACTTCAAATAGAGCTTCCATATCTCAGACTCTAGGCCACTCCTAGCCTTCTCTCAATAGCAGTTTCTGCCCATCCCCAATTCCAGACCCGGGCATTCTTTTTGGGTCTAAGGCATTGTAAATATGCTGTCTCTTACATATGACCTATAGTTGGTTTTTTCTTTTCTTTTTTTTTAACAAAGCTTTATTGAGATATAATTCATACACCATAAAAAAAAAGTTCACCCATTTTCATATTTTTTCCTCTCTCCAAGACGGCATTTATTTTTTCTATTGCCACACCCAGCTGAGTCTCCAAGCCACCAGAGAATGTGTGTCTTCCCCAGGGTAGTGGGTTGAATAATGCCTCCTTTCAAAAAAAAAAAAATCCCTGTGCACTTGGAACCTCAGAAGGCCTTATTTTGAAATAGGGTCTTTGCAATTATAGTGAGAAATTAAGACAAGATCATACTGGATTAAGAAGGGCCCTAAGTCCAATGAGAGTGTCCCTATAAGAGACAGAAAAGAAGACAGGAGAAGACCTTGTGAAGACAGAGGCAGGGACTATGGCGATACATCCAGAAGCCAAGCAATGGCAAGTGTTGGGGCCCATCCAGCCAGCAGTGCTGTGTGGCCTATTGGGACCCTGCTTCCCCTACTTGAAAATATGTGCGCTTGACTGCTTGACCTAAGTGGATCAGAGACTGGGGTTAGTTCTCCTATTATTCATACCTCTTGGTGATTGTGGTTTCAGTAATTGGGCAGATTTTCTGATAGAAACTTCCCCCCTAGTTAGAGGCACCTTACTCACAGATTATTGTTTGAACCTTTAAAGAAAAATAGCCTTGTCATAAGCTCTGGTTAATATTACACTATATACACAAAATAAGACCCCCGCTGATGTATTTTTAGTGATAAATTATGTTTTTTGATCTTCTGTATTGTACTTCGTTCCTGTCTTTAACTTTCTGTTCTCTCTTCCGTGAAAACAATGATCTATTCTGAAACATGTGATTCCTAAGAAGTTGCAAACAATGTAATCATTAAAAGAAAGATGTAATCACCTATGGTATATAAGACACCACGTTTCACAGTAAAGTGTGGTCTCTTCCACCATTCATGCTGTCTGTGTTCTTTCTTGTAGATATTTTGCCAACACCAACCCCCTACTCAGGGATCCTTAGACTCTGGTGAGTGGGCTGGTCTCCAGCACCGAGTGGCACCTGAACAGGGACTTGAGTAGAAGGCATTTCAAAGGTAAGTTGAATATTCCCTGAAATAGTTCTGCTCCTTTCAGGTTGGTTAGGATCTCACCCAGGGCACCCGGGGCCCCTCTATGAGTGGAGATAGAGAACAAGGAGGGTGAGTAATCTGTAGTGATTGCCAGTTATATGTTCTTTCTCTAAACGTCTTAGTCTTGTCTGTAAAACCTCTGTGGGAGGGAATGTAATAGCCTCTGGTGTGTGTCTGTGAGTGAGTGTGCGACTTGGTTTGGCTTGCCTACCAAGTTTGATTTTGTGGCTCCACGCGTGGGCACCCTTAAGGTCCCCATTAGCCTATGGAGTCCGAGTGGGCCTGATCTGCGATACCATGGTGAATGGCATATGGTCTATGACGGCATCAGAATAATTTCCAATCGTAAGTCACAACGCTGAGTCCGCTACGGCTAAGCATCACCTAAGTTCCTTCGGGACATGGCCAGACAGGTATCTGATTGGTCTCCTCATTAGAGGGGGCACCCCTACCCTTTTTCTGTCTTTGCATCACCGTAACATAAGAAATAAGGGATGGGCAGTACAGCTTCTAAAGAGAGAAGACTTTTTACTGAGATACTTTTGCACCTCCTTAATCAAAGAGGGTTAAGGTGACTTATAACCAAATGGCAAGATTTTTACACTTTGTTCAGGAGCAATGTCCTTGGTTTCCAGAAGAAGGCACTGCTAACTTACAAACTTGGAACAAAGTTGGGGAACAATTACACTTGTATTATCCTCTACATGGACCAGAAAATGTCCCTGTAGATGCCTTTTCTCTGTGGAATTTGATTAGAGATGTTTTAGATCCTGACCATGGAGGAAGTAAATTGTCATCTAATGATATAGCCACAGAGACTACTCCGCTTTCCCCTAGAGGCCAAACTCCTACTCCCTTGGTAATGGCAGCTCAGGACAATGAGGATTTTGAGTGGGAAAATACTGATGGTAATCAGACAGATTTAGAAGAGAAAGAGGCTAAATATGTGGCAGAGAAAGAAGGAGAGGATCTACCTGATTTTCCTCATCTCCCACTGCCTTTTAATTTCTCTCTGCCCAAAAATCCAAAATTGAAAAAATTAAAAAAGGACTTACAAACTTTAAAGTTAATGTGACAATGGAAACGATGGGAGCCCTTCAGTCAGGCCTCCCTTCCCCTATAGCAATTCCAAAAGGAGACAATATTATAGTAATAGACCTTCAGGATTGTTTTTTCACCATACCTTCACATCCTGATGATTGTAAACATTTTGCCTTCAGCCTGCTATCTCCAAATCTAAAAAGGCCCTTTCAGAGATTTCAGTGGAAAGTTCTTCCCCAAGGGATGAAAAATTCTCCTACTTTGTGTCAGAAATATGTTGATAGGGCTTTGAGTGAAATTAGAAATAAATATCCTGAAATTTATTTAATTCATTATATAGATGACATTCTCTTAGCACATAAGGACAAAGCCCATCTTCATAATGTTTTGGATGAATTAATTCAAACCTTATCTGTTCATGGTTTGAAGGTAGCCCCTGAAAAAATTCAAACTGATCCACCTTACTCCTATTTGGGAAGGTTAATTGAAAATCAAACTGTGACTTTACAATCTTTACAGTTAAAGACAGAACACTTGTGTACTTTAAATGATTTTCAAAAACTATTGGGAGATATTAATTGAATTCGGCCTCTTTTAAAACTGTCTACTAAAAATCTTATCCTGCTGTTTGAAATCTTGCATGGAGACTCCCATCCAAATTCCAAATGAGAGTTAACTTCTTTGGCCTTGGAATCCTTGTCTAAAGTTAATGAGGCTTTACAAGGGGCCATGCTTACTAGAATTAATTATAATGAGCCTTGGTCTTTAATAATTTTACCAACTGAACATTCTCCCACTGCTTGCCTATGGCAAGAGGGAATACTAGAATGGCTCTATTTGTCAGCTACTCCTAAAAAAGTTTTGGCTAATTATCCATCCTTAGTGGCACAATTAATTATTAAAAAAAAAAAAGCAGATAATTATTTGCTCAAGAATCAGCGGAAATTGTTCTTCCCTATTCTAAATTTCAGATTGAGGAATTAATGCAGGGACTTACTGATTTTCAGGTTGCTATGATTGGGTATACAGGCAATCTTGGCTTTAATACACCTAAGGACCCTATATTACAATTTGGCAAATTAAATTCTTTTATTTTTCCCACAAAAGCAAAAACTAAACCTTTGGAGGATGCCTTTTTAGCATTTACTGATGGGTCCTCTAACGGCATGGCTTCAGTAATCATGAAAACCCATCTGAACCTAAAATTATTTCTTTTCAAACTGAGGAAACTTCAGCCCAGAGAGCTGAACTTGTTGCTGTTATTAGATTGTTTCAAGAAACTCCAGAGAGGTTTAATTTATTTTCAGACTCTAAATACGTGGTTGAACTCTTTCCAGCCATTAAAACTACAACAGTTCCTCTCTATAAAACAGGAATTTCAGGTTTACTTTTGCAATTACAGGTTAATGTACAACAATGCCAGGAACCTTTTTACATAGGGCACATTAGAGCTCATTCCAAGTTGCCTGGCCCCCTCTCTGAGGGAAATGCTTTAGCTGACTTTCACACTAAAATTGCTTGTTTAACTATGGATCCTGTGCATGAAGCCCAAGAGTCTCATAAGATTCATCATCAAGGCTCGAAGGCTCTGAGGCTACAATTTAAGATCACTCGAGAACAGGCTCAACAAATAGTTAAGAACTGTTTTTCTTGCCCACCTATAAATTCAGGGGTCTCACATGTGGGCATTAATCGTAGAGGCTTAAAACCTAATGCTTTATGGCAAATGGATGTAACTCATATTAATTCTTTTGGAAAATTGTCCTTTGTTCATGTCACTGTGGATACCTATTCTCATGCACTTTTTGCATCTGCTCGAACTAGAGAGGCTTTTAAGGATGTTCAACAACATTTATTTCAATGCTTCTCTGTATTAGGATTGCCTTTCAAAATTAAGACTGATAACGGGCCAGCATATACATCAAAGAGTTTCAAAGGTCTCTGTGAACAGTTTCATATTCAACATTCAACAGGAATTCTTTATAATCCCCAGGGTCAAGCTATTATTGAGAAAACTAATCAAATTTTAAAAAAATCAAATAGTAAGACTTCAAAATTCAGATTTTAAATATGCTTCACCTTATCAAATTCTGGCTCACTGTATGTTTGTGTTAAATCACCTGACTCCAGACAATTCCAGGGAAACCCCGATGCTTAAGCATCGGCAGAGTAAACTAACTATAAAGCCTCTAGGAAAATGGAAAGATAGGCTCTCAGGAGTCTGGAAAGGCCCTGATGTTTTATTAACTGCGGGTTGAGGTTTTGCTTGTGTTTTTCCACAGGATAGTGATTCGCCTATTTGGGTGCCAGATTGGCTAATTCGCCATGTCTCCACGCCTTCGTCGGATCCGCCGACAGATGGCATCAAGATCAATGGACCGCAGACAACCTGAATCAAAAGATAAGAAGACTCCACCTACGTTCCTGCAAACGGACAAATGATATCCGTCCGTCATTTAACACCAAAAATAGTCCCCTTTCTACTTGGGGGCAAATTAAAAGGCTCACTGTGTCTACTGTTGCTTTAATTAAAAAAGTACATACAGCCTCCTTTGTTAACAATATGTCTAAAAATATAGCATTGGCTTTTACTACTTAAAAATTTTTTGATAAAATACTTAAGGTTGATGCCCTAAAAGAAACAGTTATGTCTATGGGTCTAGAACTCTTAACTCTAAAAATCCTACCTCTTTTTTTTTTTTGTAATAGTTTATTGTCAAATTAGTTTCCATATAACACCATAAAAATCCTACCTCTTTGCAGATTAAAAAACAATCTGATACTTATAGTATAAACTGTAAAGAATGTATTTTGTCTAATCATGTCACCTCTGAAATGAACGTCCATATGATAATGATTGTAAAACAACCACCTTATATTATGATTCCTGTCAGTATTAACTCTTCCTGGTATGACAATCATAGTATCAAAGCTTTGCAACTCTTAAACGGAAAATTGTCTCCTCCCACCTTTGGGACCTATTGTGGGTTTATTGATCTTGGTGTCCTTGGGCCCTGTTCTATTCAATAAGGTCATGGCATTTCTAAGGCAGCAAAGAGATGCTATCAAGATATAGCCTATCCAGATCCATCATCATAAGCTCGATGTGGCCGATCAGGAGGCCAATGAAGAGCTATATTATGGCAAGAGGCGCAGGCTGGCTAGCCAATGACGGGTAAGAGAGGCCTTACCATCCTATCAACCTAAGACAGGCTACTCAGACACAGGCTTCTAGGTGTGCCCATGACGGGTAAGAAGGATTGGCAGGCCTCCAACCTAAGACAGGCACAGTCCTTTCCTTGCCTATACTATCACATTTCTGGAAAAGGCCCTTTTTGAAAAAATAAAAAGCAGGGAGATGTTGGGGCCCACCCAGACAGCAGTGCTGTGTGGCCAATTGGGACCCTGCTTCCCCTACTTGAAAGTATGTGTGCTTGACTGCTTGACCTAAGTGGATCAGAGACTGGGGTTAGTTCTCCTATTATTCATACCTCTTGGTGATTGTGGTTTCAGTAATTGGGCAGATTTTCTGATAGAAACTTCCCCCCTAGTTAGAGGCACCTTACTCACAGATTATTGTTTGAACCTTTAAAGAAAAATAGCCTTGTCATAAGCTCTGGTTAATATTACACTATATACACAAAATAAGACCCCCGCTGATGTATTTTTAGTGATAAATTATGTTTTTTGATCTTCTGTATTGTACCTCATTCCTGTCTTTAACTTTCTGTTCTCTCTTCCGTGAAAACAATGATCTATTCTGAAACATGTGATTCCTAAGAAGTTGCAAACAATGTAATCATTAAAAGAAAGATGTAATCACCTATGGTATATAAGACACCAAGTTTCACAGTAAAGTGTGGTCTCTTCCACCATTCATGTTGTCTGTGTTCTTTCTTGTAGATATTTTGCCGACACCAACCCCCTACTCAGGGACCCTTAGACTCTGGTGAGTGGGCTGGTCCCCCGCAGGCAAGGATTGCCAGCAACCACCAGACCCTGGGAGAAAGGCACAGGACATTCTCCCTCGGAGCTTCCAGAAGGAAGCAAGTCTGCTGACACCTTGGCTTTGGACTTCTGGCTCCAAAACTGTGAGGGAACTGACCTCTGGTGTTCTAAGCTCCCCGGTTTGTGGTACTTGGTTATGGCAGCTGTGGGAAACCAGCACATCCTGTAAGGCTGCCAGTTGAATGTGCTCTTTGCTCATGGCTCCCTTTCAATTCCAACTTTGTGCCCACTGTTCCTTCCCTTTGAAGGGCTTTCCCTGCCACAGGCTGAGGGTCTTTATGCTGCCCCAGATTTGCCCCAAACCTTTCAAGCCAGAAGCACTCCCTAATCATCTTTGCCATGTCCCATTCCTTCGAACCTGCCACCTTACTGACATACTTAATTTTTATTTTCATCATGGCGTTGATAACTAAAAATGTATTAAGGTAAATTTCTCAACTTGTGGCAGTAGATTTGGAGCATGGAAAGGCATCACACAAATATGAAGTAAGGGGGCACTCTGGGGTTTTAAGATAAAAATGAGGATTTCAAAAGCATTTTATGCTTGTGGCCATTCAGAGCTATTTGTTCATCTAACAGGTGATACTGAGTATCTACAATGGACCAAACACTGTTCTTAGCACTGGGGATGAGCAGAGAACAAGGGATAGAAGGTTCTTTTTCTCCTGGAGCTTATATTTTAGTGGACAGAAACAGAAAACAAGTAAACAAGATAATTTAAAGGGTGATACGTGGTGTAAAGAAAACAAAAGGGAGAAATGTGCCAGAGTGACTGGGGGAATGCTTCCGTTGCTTGAGAATTACGGGAGGTCTCTCCGATGAGATGACGTTTACGCTGAGACATGAATGACAAGAACAAGCTAGGCATGTTCTAAAGAAAGACTCATCTCGACAGAGAGTAGCAAGTGCCAGGCGCAGAGGTGGCTGAGGGGACACGGATGGGAACCAACGTGGTGCATTGGGGAAGAGCCAGAGGCAGCTGTAGCTGGAGTTTGGTGGGTGAGGGGAGACAGGAAAGAGACTTACACGTAAGTTCAGAGCGGGAGGAAGGCAGACAGTGATGACAGGTCACGAGGAGCTGGACATTTATTCCAATTGTAAGGGGAGGTCATTAGAAGGGCTTAGCAGGGGGAGTAGCTTGATATAATTTACACTTTACAAAAAAATCCCTCTGGTTGTTGTTTGAAGCATATGTGAAAAGAGAGTAAAAGCAAGGAGGCCAGTAAGGAGGCCAGGGTTCGTACAAGTGACAGATATTGGTGGCTTAATCAGGATGACAGGTGTTCCGCTCCCGGTTGCAGAATGAACTATGCATACCCTCCCCTCATAGTAGGGGTACCTACCCAGGGAAGAAAGCTTCAAAAGCTGTCCCACTGCCTGTGGGTGTTAATGTCTGTATTCTTGAGAGTGCAGAGGAGGATGCTGTGTCGAAAGATCCCAAACATATTGTAGTTTAAACAAGGTGCAGGTTTACTTCGGTCTCACAGAACAGGTGAGCACTCCAGGACTGGGTAAGAGGCTGGCTTGAAAAGCACAAAATGATACAGTGAGGAGCATGTCCTCTGCCTGTGGCTTTCATCTCCTGGTTCTGGATGGATCCTTCAGTTCATATATCCAATCCAGTGGAAAGATAGAAGGAGCAGAGTAACCCACACTCATTTTCCTTAAAGACCCAGAGTGGTACCCAATTTCCAGCTACACCCCACACCCAGAATTCAGGCACACGTCCACATCAAGCTGCAAGGGAGGCTGAGATCTGTGGTCTCTAGCTGGGCTGCCAGGTGTTCCCCCGCCCCCAAACTCACCCACTAATTAAATATAGGGAGAATGGATATTGGTGACAAGAACAGTCTCCGTCACAGCATTTAAAAATTGTTTCTGCACAGTCATCAGTTATGGACTGAATTGTATCCCCTCCCAAATTCACGTGTTGAAGCCCTTAGAATGTGGCTACCTCCAGTTCCTTAGAATGTGGCTGTGTTTGGAGATAGGGACTTTTAAGAGGTAATTAAGGTTACATGAGGTCATATGGGTAGGACCCTAATCTGATATGACTGGTGTCCTATAAGAAGAGTAGGAGACACCAGAAATATGTTCACAGAGGAAAGACCACCCGAGGATACAGCAAGAAGACAGCCATCTGCAAGCCAGTAAGAGAGGTTGCAGGAGAAACTTAACCTGCTGACACCTTGACCTTGGACTTCTAACCTACAGAATGGTGAGAAATACATTTCTGTTGCTTAAGCCACACAGTCTGTGGCAATTTGTTATGTCAGCCTCAACAGATCCATACAGCACCCTCCTTGATAATGGTCGTGAGGCAGACAATCCCACTTCCCCTCCTTGACCGCCATTCTTACCCCCACCAAAGTTAATTGGTCTGGGGTGGAGAGATCAGAGAGAGAGAGTTTGGGCAGTTTACCACTTCTGCTTTCAAACTTCATGGAGCTCAGCTGTTGTCCCTGCCTTGGGGTTCTGCAAGTCACCTCTATAACCCTGAAATAACCATTCCCTTTCTCTGGTTGGTATCGGCCATTTGCATCCAGAGGAATTCAGCAGGGAAGATAAAATTTGTAGAGATAAAAATCTTTATCTAAAAAGAAATGGTTCTAGGGGTGCCTTGGTAACTTAGTCAGTTGGGCATTTGGCTTGATTTCAGCTCCGGTCATGGGATTGAACCTTGTGGTGCTCTCTGCACAGGCAATATGGGGTCTGCTTGAGATTCTCTCTCTCTGCTTCTTCCCTGTTCTTTGTCTTTCTCTCTACCATTCAAAATAAATAAGTAAACATTTTTTAAAAATTAAAAAAAACCTTAAAGTTTATTAATTTACTTAAAGTTTATTAATTTACTTTGAGAGAAAGAGAATGTGCGTGCACACAAGTGGTGGAGGGGCAGAGAGAAAATCCCAAGCAGGCTCCATATTGTCAGCCCAATGTGGGGCTCAAACTAATCATGAGATCCTGACACGAGCTGAAGTCAGACACTTAACTGAGTCACCCAGGCAACCTAAAAAATAAATAAAATAAATGATTCTGGAGTGCCTAGGTGACTCAGTTGGTTAAGCATCATACTCTTGATTTTGGCTCAGGTCATGATCTCAAGGTTCATGGATTTGAGGCCCCTGTCGGGCTCTGTGCTTCAGCCCAGAGCCTACTTGGGATTCTCTTTCTCCCTCTTTCTCTGTCCCTCCCATGCTTGCTCTCTCTCTCTTTCTCAAAATAAATAAGTAAACATTCAGGGAAAACTCTAAAAAGAAATGGTTCTATTATGATAGAATTTTCATATGTCTAAAATGTGTTTTCACATGTAACAAAAATGTAGGTTTTATTTCATTTTGTTTTAAAATGTCAAAATTCTTTTTTAAGTTTATTTATTTTGAAAGGGAGAGAGAGACAGAGAGAAAGAAAGAGCACAAGCAAGGGAGGGGCAGAGAAGAGTGAGAGAGAATCCTAAGCAGGCTCCTCACTGTCAGTGCAGAACCTGACGCAGGGCTGGAACTCTTGGACTGTCAGACCATGACCTGAGCCAAAATCAAGAGCCAGCTGCTCAACTGTGGGGAGCTGCAAAGATCAGCTGATCAGCAAGCCTACAGGCAAGGAAGTGTCACTCCCTGTGGGGAGCAGCCAGAAAAACAAGATTAACTGCCTGCGGGCCAGGGAAGTGCTATTCTCGATTCAGGGACTGGAGACAGCCAGACTGGAGAGCCAGTAGAACAAAGATGGGCCGCCTGAAGGCAGAAGTGGTGTTAATAGCTTCCCCCCCACCCAGCGCTATAGTCTGCCAGTCTGAGCATTTTTACCGATCCCTTAGGCGCTACTTGAATTTGCAGTTTCCGTTTCAGCTCTGGTCTCTCTTTATTTACTTGACCCTGTTTCTTAGCAACCAACCTAGGTCAGCTGCTTTGCTTCCCGCCTTGAACCCTTTATAGGTGTGGGTATTTTCTCAATAAACTGAGGCTTGATCAGAAACGTTTGTCTTGCCTCCATTTTCTGTGCTCCCTGCCCTACCCTGTTCTCTCTCCCTCCCTCAGGAACCTGCATCTTCCGACCTGCCGGTGGGGTCAGAACAGTCACTCAACCAACTGAGCCACCCAGGCATCCCTAAAATATTAAAGTTCTACCTTTTCAATGTCAACAATACTCTCTGGGAAATAGATTGAAACCACTGAAATTATTTGATCATTTAAAATGTGTGACAGTTTGTGGTTTGCTGTTTTGTTTTGTTTTGTTTTGTTGGTTTAGAAAACAGTACAATAGAGGCTAAGGAGAATTTATAATTTGAGAGAGGTCCTGTGAAGGAAAGTAAGTGCTCTTTTTAAGGGCAGAGGAGGGCTAATGCCAATAGAAGATGATTCTAATAAACATCATTAAGGCTTATTTCAGCTACTAATTATGAATCCAGTTTATTACTTATTAAATAAACTCATTTAGTTATTATTGAATGAGCTAACTCCAGAAGGAAAGGTCTTTATTTTTTTCTCTAACCACTGTCTAGCAACCAGGTTTTGCAGAATCTTGCTCTATCAGGATCTATTCAAAATCTACCCTGAATCTTGGGCAGATGCCATAGATTTTAGTGACGTCTTGTTTTAATAATTGCACCTCTATTTCAGGCATTAAAATGTCCAGGACAATGGAATTAACATCAATCTCACATCTAATTCAAAATTTTGAGGGGCACCTGGGTGGCTCAGTCGATTAAGCGGCCAACTTTGGCTCAGGTCAGGATCTCGCAGTTTGTGAGTTCAAGCCCCGCATTGGTCTCCGTGCTGACAGCTCAAAGCCTGGAGCCTGCTTCAGATTCTGTGTCTCTTTCTCTCTCTGCCCCTCCCCTGCTCCCTCTCTGTCTCTCAATAATAAATAAACATTAAAATATTTTTTTTAATTTTGCTTGGCTTTATCTCAGGCCTTTCTTGCAGTGAAGGAGGGAATAAGTGTGGCTAGTTTCTTTATTCTTCCACCATGTTCTCTGCCTTCTTTCTGTTCTGGATATGCCCAGACCACTGTAAGGGAAGAGCATACTATACACAGAGGAGCTGATATCCCTGCATTTAAGTATCAGGTAAGGCAGGCAAGCCATCATGTCGACTCTTCCTATGGCACAATCCAAATGTTGTCCCTTTTGCAGGATGCATTTGTTGGTTATTCCGAGGCCTCAGGCGGATCCCCCATTGCACAGTTCCTTGATTCAGGGGGCATATGCTCTGGCTGATGGCTTGCAGCAATTCTGCCACCATACACCTCTTCCTCCTAACCCTATGGCTTCTACTACTATAGTCCCTTTGCAAACAGGCTGCTTGGGTAGTTGAAGTCTCATCACGACAACTCAAGCCCACCTATCCTACCCATAGTCAACATGGTCTACAAAAAATTTACAGATTTTGCCATGCCAAAAAATGGAAGTCAGGTTGCAATCACTGCTTCTCTTCTCTCCTCATCTTGCCACTTTGGGCTACCCATGTCAACGTCTCACCTACTGAATTGTCCTGCTGGGTAGCACTCATCCATTCATTTTGACAAATATTTATCAAGCACCTATATTTGCAAAACACTATTTGCCAGTCTTTATGTGCACAATGCCCACCCCAGACACAAAACTCCCAGGGATACTCATCAAGTTCTTCCAAGAGTTCTCACATCATGCACTGAACCTGTGTACTCTTGTTATTCTATAAGCCCCAGTAGGATGCCAGATACTTTTTAAAAAATTTGTGAGAGAGAGAGAGAGAGCGAGCGAGCGAGAGCATGAGCAGGGGAGTGGCAGAGAGAGAGGGAGACACAGAATCTGAAGCAGGCTCCAGGCTCTGAGCTGTCAGCACAGAGCCCAATGTGGGGTTCAAACCCATGAACCATGAGATCATGACCTGAGCTGAAGTCAGACACTTAATGACTAAGCCACCCAGGTGCCCCTAGAATACTTTTATATTATGTGTAGAGCCCCTATCATTTACCTTTCGAAGAAATCCAAAGCAATCTCCCTATAGGTCTAGAACCTCTACTTAATGACTATCTAACCACCCTTTTGAATCTATTCTGCAGATGAATAATATGGGTTGGTAGTTACCAGTCTCTTTCTGCTATTTTTTAATACATCCAGTCTGGCTATATCTAATATCTCCACTTAAAATGTGGTGGCATTTATTGCCTTTTGTCAGCTTTGAGACATTTGCTAAAACTCTTAAGATGACCAGAAAAGTCCTATTCCATAACCAGCTTTGAGACATTTGCTAAAACTCTTAAGATGACCAGAAAAGTCCTATTCCATAACCAGTTATAAATAACCAGTTTGGAGTTACCTTTGCAAATACATCCACGTCCTTGTCCTTAACAGCCTGTGACTAAAGGCTATACAGTTGATCCTTGAACAACATGGGGATTAGGAGTGCTGACTTGCGGTGTAGTCACAAATCTGTTTATAACTTTCAACATCCCCCAAACTTCATTATTCATGGCTTCCTATTGACTGGAAACCTTACAATAACATAAACAATTAACATATATTTTGTAGGTTATATGTTTTAAACATTGTATTCTCATAATAAAATATACTAGAAAAAATAAAACATTAAGAAAGTCACAAGAAAGAGAAAATATAACTGGAGTACTATACTGTAAAAAGTCCACGTACAAGGGGATCCATGTAGTTCAAAGCCATGTTGTTCAAGGGTCAACTGCATTTCCCTTTATAGATACAAATTATTATGTCACGAGTCCCCACTGGTTAATTGCATATTTGTGTGACAGGGTCAGAAATTTAATAATTTACTGAAATGTGAAAAAAAATTCTTTATTTTCCATAACTGGTCTAATTTTTTCTCAAGCTCCAAAGTTGAACAGGATGACAAAGCTCACCCAGAGTTCAATGAGGCTCCATAGGACACTCCAAGGGCCACTGGGTATACTTCTGAGGTTGACTTTCCTTGCTGCCATAAAGTCTTATAAACTCCTGCTCATACAGAGTCCATTTGGGAAAGGAGAAGGGAGAGGAAACTTCCTTAAATGACCATTTACTCAAGTGTTTCCACTTGAAACAGAATGGTTGAACCAGAAGAGACTGAGCAGCCTGTAATAGGCAAGTTTGAGCACCACCTCAGCCTCCAGCCTTGTTCCCCAGCTTAGTTTAAACCTAGTTTTCATGAAGTCTTCCCAGAATGTGTAGATATAACAGAGGTATCATCTAGATAGAAATTTAAAACCATCATATTCATCAGGATCCAAGTTAATGATGGTTTCTTAAATTGAATTTCTTTTCTTTAAGTTTCTGCGTCATTATTTTCAGCAATTAATGTCAATTTCATGTTAAAAGCAGCTCTAATATTAGCCCAAAAAAGTCCATGTTTGCTCTTCTCCTTGGGCCATTCCAAGTAAGTCCTCTGTGTCATCAGAGCCTTCAGCTTGTGATACTTGCTGGGAATGCAGTTCTGTGGAATGGGTTCCAGCAAGATCAGGATTAAGTTATTAGATCCTTCATGAAAGAGATTATGGTGGGCAAAGTAGAGTTCATAATGACACCACTCACTCTGAACAAAGTTGGGAGACAAAACAAAGATGGACTTGTAACTTTTCTCAATGCAGTTTATGATATTCTCCACAATGCTCTTGCCAGGAACAAAGTTCCTCTCATGGAGACAAATCTTTATATCTTCTTTTTCTAGGCAAGGTACGAGTTCATTCTTCACCCAAGCAGAATCATGTTCACTGTATGAAATAAAAGCATGGAAGTGGAGGGTCCTTTGGAGTTCCTCTAAGGGGATGTTCCTTGCCCTGCGCCGGGTCTGGGTCCACTGACACACCATCCTGAGATACCAGGGCAGATCGAAGTACATACAGAGGGCAGTCACAGTAACAGTCGACACCAGCAGAGCGACACCAATGGTGACAAGCAGCAGAGCTGTGTTGCAGGATAACTGAGACACGTGAAAGTCCTTTAATGGGGTTCCCTTATTACTTTCTGGATAGTCACACGTATAAGAATTAGGCCAACCCTCTACCACTTCACTTGACAGTTGGCCTATACTTTGGATAAATTCTCTTAGCTCACATGTACATTGGAATGGATTGTTTCCCGCTCTTATGGACCTAATCTTCTGGCAGCTGTGGAAGAAATCAGCTGATGGGTTGGCAACTGAATTATGGTCAATGATCAGTACAGAAAGGCTGTGAAAAGCACCACAGTCAGGAAGGTGGGCTAAAGAATTGGAAGCAACATTGAGTTCTTGCAAAGCTTCTAGTTTCATGATTGGTTTAGGAATGCTCCTTATTCTGTTATTGTGAAGATCAAGTACTCTGACCTTAGGAGGTAAACATGTGAAAACAGAGTCAGTAAGCATATTTGAAGACATATTTAACACCACTATTCTTTTACCCCAGGTGCAATTTCCATCATGTCTATTATAGTCCAAAGAATTCCAACTAACATCCAGTATTTCCAAAGATGTCATATTCTTAGTCATGCTACATATTTTGTAAAGGCTTTTTAATTTATTCTTTTGTAAGATAAGTGTTTCCAATCTAACTAGTTGGGAACACTCTTGAAAAACACTGTCTGTGAAAACATTCTGGGTAAAGTTCAAAAACTGAAATGTGCTTGATGTCTGAGGACAAAGCATGTGTATAAAAGGTGTATCTGATAGGGTTAACATCATAATGTTCATTTCAGAAAAAAATGTATATAACACTGTCTGTGAATAAATAAAAACTCTGTTTATAACATGCTCTATTTTCAGTGCTTTCAGTGCAGTTTTAGAATAAGTAAAATCTTCTTTATCAATGCTTTCAATTATTGTTAAATTGTAAATATTGAGATATCCTATAGGTTCGGGCCAAAGAAATTGAAAAACTCTAACTAGGCATTTCCAAGTTGTTTCCACATGTTTGAGAGTAAAATTCAGTAAAGTTGGACCTCTAATGAGTTCTGATAGAAATTTAATTAAAACTTGACAGTTGTCATTATTCAATTTAACATTAGTCAGTTGTAAGCACCGCAAACTGTTAACCGATATGTTCACTTGGAAAGAGAATAACTGATTTGGGTGGAAAACAAGGTGAAGTGTTTCTGTGTTCAGAATTTGAAGACTTTCTGTTCCACTTTCTTTTGCATAATAATTTTCTAAATCCAGAAGGATGTGACTTAGATGCAAATGAGCAATTGGTAGCAGATCTAATTGTCGTAACTTTGTAGCACTTAATCCCAAGAAACTTAGTTGTGTCAAGTTGCCAAATTCCTTACAGATGGGCAGGACATCAAAGTCATTGAAGGAGAGGTCTAAATGCTTGAGACTCGTGATAAGATGGCAAGACATCTTCTGCAACTGATTGTGAGATAAATCCAAATATTCCAAATCCTGGTTGAACTTGAAAATGCTAAAATCAAGGTACTGGAGTCTATTGTGGGAAAGTCTCAAAACTTTTAGTCCCAAGAGATAGCTAATGTCAGAGATGTAAAGCTTAGAAATGTAGTTTTGAGATATATCTAAGACTTTGGTCTTTGGTGGCAGGTCTTTTGGAACAAGAGTAAGTTTCATTTTTGACATGTCTACCACAAATTCACTTTCATCAGAGAACTGGATCATGGCTCCAAGTATTAAGGTCACAATGTATACAAAGCAAAAGCTTCTGATGATAGATTCTTTGTCCTTGGTCATGATGTTGAAAGGGCTATCCTCAAAAGGGTTGTTGCTATTCTTCAGAGCATCTTGATATGGGTCCAAATTCTAGAAATACAATATACATTAAGACATATAAATATTGGATGATTGCTCTCAGACTTCCACTTCCTAACACAAAATCTCAATGATCTTTTCATTCATTATCAGAGTCATTTCTGTCCACATAATTAAATGTGATATATTTCCCATTTATGCAACTTGCTGCTGCCAGGGGAGACAATACAGACCCTATCATCAAAAAATTGTGGTTCTGGGTTGTGACCTGTCTAGGATTTCTCAGAGGGACCCGTTCAGGGGTGTGGCTTTGTTTCACCCTTTTCAGAACTTTCTCAGGGGTGGGGAAACCTCCTGAGTTATGTTTACTGAAAATCTTTAAGGACAAATATACTAGCCACAGGTCCTGGAATGAGGAATAGCAATGTGTTAAACAGCACCCACACCAAAAATCCAGGAAAGGAAGAAGCTGGCAAAAGAGTTACATGGGAGAAAACAGTCTTTGGAAAGCTCCACATGAACCAGGAAATCTAGAAAGCCACCCATGCCTAGAGCTGAATGCATGCTCAGAAAAGATCTAAAAAATCCTAAACTTTTCACCTCTGGCTAATCTTTGGCTCTGTGACAGCAGAAACTGAAAGCTAGGGCAGAGTTGTAAACAGCCTGGATAAACATCCAGCAAATGCTTCCACACAGAGCCAATCTACAAAAATCAGAAGTTTTGTTTTATTTTATCTCAAGATGCTTAAGAAATTCTCTATCAAAGCACTAGCTGGTCACTAAGTGAATGGAGCACAGAATACAATGGCCACACATAACAAAGAATACAGTCTTTACAAAATAGTTTAGAGCAGTCACTAAACAGCCAACAATACCCCACAACAATCAGCCACAGCAAAATCTGGGAGACAGGAGAATCTGAGTTACCACATTATAGTATTTCCAGAGTTACCACATTATACTATTCAAAATGCCTACTTTAAACAACAGAGGCATACAAATAAATTAGAAAGTATTACCCATTTATAGGAGAAAAATAAAAAGAATGAAGCTAGAGAACTGACACTACCCAGGGTACCTTGGTGTCTCAGTCAGTTAAGCATCCGACTTCAGCTCAGGTCATGACCTCACAGTTCAAGTTGAGTCCCGCGTTGGGCTCTGAGCTGTCAGCACAGAGCCTGGAACCTGCTTTGGATTCTGTGTCTCCCTCTCACTCTGCCCTTTGGCATATGCCCTATCTCTCTCAAACATAAAATTAACATTAAAAAAAAGAAACTGAGAAGTAACACTACCCAACTTCAAGACTTCTTATAAAGCTATAGTAATCAAGACAGTATGATACTGGTGAAAGAATGGACAGATAGATCAATGGACCAGAAGGAATAACTCAGAAATAGGCCCACACAAATATAGCCAACTGGTCTTTGACAAAGAAGCAAAGGCAATTCAGTAAAGAAAAGATGGTCTTTTCAACAAATGGTGCTAGAACTACTAGATATCCACATGCCAAAAAAAAAAAAAAAAAAAAAAAGGAAAGGAGAGGGTCTAGACACAGATATTATACTTTTCACCAAAATTAGCCACAAATGGATCACAAACTTAATGTAAAATGTAAAACTAGAGAATTTCTAGGGGATAATATATGGGAAAATTTAGGTTATCCTTGGTTTGGAGATGACTTTTTAGACACAATATCAAAAGCCCAAAGCATCAAAGAAAACCTTGTTAAATTGGACTTCATTAAAATTAAAATCTTCTACTTTGCAAAAGACACTACCAAGACAATGAAAAAACAAGCCACTGGTTGGGAGAAAATAGTTACACAACACATATCTGATAAAGGACTTGTGTCCAAAATATACAGTGAACTCCTAAATTCAGCAATAAGAAAATAATGCAATTTAAAAATGGACAAAAGATCTGAACAGAGACCTGACTAAACAGCAAATAAGCATATGAAAAGATACTCGATATCATATGTCATCAGACAATTGCAAATTAGAACAATGAGATACCATAACACACCTGTTAAAATGGCCCAAATCCTGAAACATTACCAAATCTTGGTGAGGGTATGGAGCAACAGGGACTTTCATTCATTTTGGGAGGGAATTCAAAATAGTACAGACACTTTGGAAGATAGTCTGACAGTTTCTTACAGAGATAAATATACTTTTACTATATGATCTGACAATCACAATCCTAGGTATTTACTCAAATGAATTGAAAATCTAGTCCACAGGAAAAGTTTGCATATAGATTATAGTAGCTTTATTCATAACTCCCCAAAACCAGAAGCAACAAGATAGCCTTCAATGGGATGAAAGGTAAACAAACTGTGATATATCCAAACAATGGAATGTTATTCAGTGCTGAAAAGAAATAGGTGATCAAGCCACAAAGAGTCATGGGGGAAACGGAATGCATATTTTCAAGTAAAAGAAACAAATCTGAAAAGGCTATATGCTGTATAATTCCAACTCTATGACATTAATAAAAAGGGAAAACTCAAGATAAAAAGATCAGTGGTTTCTAGAGTTTCAGAGAGGGAGGGATGAATAACCAGGGCACAGAGGACTTTTAGGGCAGTAAAACTGTTCCTTCCATATGATATTGTAGTTGTGGATATATGACCTTACACATTTTTCAAAGCCCACAAAACAATACAACACAAAGGTTGAATCCAAATGTAAATTATGGACTTTAGTTAATAATAATATATCACTTATATAATATACAACACTAATGCAAAAATCTGTAATAGGAAAAACTGTGTCTAGTGGAGAAAGGGTCCATGAGAACTTTCTGGACTATTTACTCAATTTTTCTGTAAAACTAAAACTGCTCTATAAAATAGAGTCCACTAATTTAAAATAGAAGTATATAGAAATACAACAAAATTTCTGTATATTAATTTTGTATCTTGTGACTTTACTGAATTCATTTATCAGGTCTAGTAGTTTTTTTGTTGAACTCTTTAGGGTTTTCTATATACAGTACCATGTCATGTGCAAATAGGGAAAATTGTACTTCTTCCTTGTCAATTTGGATGCATTTTATTCCTTTTTCTTGTCTGATTGCTGTGGCTAGGACTTCCAGTACCATGCTGAACAAAAGTGGTGACAGAGGACCTCCTTCCCTTGTTTCTGATTTTAGAGGAAAAGCTCTTCATTTTTCCCCATTATGATGTTAGCTGTGGGTTTTTCATATAAGGCCTTTCTTTATTATGTTGTTTTCATCATGAATGGAAGTCATACTTTGTCAATGCTTTTTCTGCATCTATTGAGATGATCATATGGTTTTATGTTTTCTCTTGTTGATATGATGTATCACGTTGATTGGTTTGCAAATACTAAACCACCCTTAATCCCTGGAATAAATCCCATTTGATAGTGATGAATGATTTTTTCCAGTGTATTATTGGATTCAGTTTGCTAATATTTTTTTGAGGATTTTTGCATCTATGTTCATCAGAGATATTGGCTTATAGTTCTCTCTGTCTTTTTTTTTTTTTTTTAGTGTCTTTATCTGGTTTTGATAATGGAGTAACATTGGTCTCATAGAATGAATTTGGAAACTTTTCTTCCTCTTATTTTTTTAGAATAGTTTGAGAAGACTAGACATTAACTTTTCTTCAATGTTTGGTAGAATTAGTCTGTGAAGCCACCTGGCCTTGGACTTTTGTTTGATAGGAGTCTTTTAATCACTAATCCAATTATATTGCTAATAATCAATCTGTTCACATTTTCTTCTTCCTGGTTCTGTTTCAGAAGTGTACAAATGGATCTTATCCATTTCTTTTATGTTGTACAATTGGAAATTAAGAAAAACAATACCATTTATAATTGAACCCAAAATAATAAAATACTTAGGAATAAACTTAACCAAGAAGGTAAAAGATCTGTACTCCAAAAACTGTAAAACACTGATGGAAGAAAGTGAAGATGACACAAAAAAATTAAAAGATATCCCAGGCTTATGGATTGGAAGAATCTATTTTGTTAGAATGTCCATACTACCCAAGGCAATCTACAGATTGCCATATACCAACATCATTTTTCACAGAACTAGAGCAAATAATACAAACATTTGTATGCGACAACAAAAGACCCTGAAGAGCCAAAGAAGAAATCTTGAGAAAGAACAAAGCAAAGGTTTCACAGTCTTAGGTTTCAAGATACACTGCAAAGCTATAGTAACAAAAAAAATGATCCTGGCATAAAAACAGACACATAGATCAACAGAGCAGAATAGAGATCCCAGAAATAAACCCACATGTACATGGCCCATTCATCTACAATGAAGGAGACGAGAATATGCAATGAGGAAAAGACAGTCTCTGCAGCAAATGGGGTCAGGAAAACTGGAAAACCTCTTACACCAAACGGAAAAATAAAGTCAAAAAGGATTTGAAAAACTGGATAAAAAAAAAAGGAGAAAAAGTTAATAGAAATGGTTTCTGAAGAAGCACAGGCATTGACTTACTAGACAAAGACTTTAAATCAATTGTCTTAAAAGTTAACTCCATGGCTATGGTCTCTTTTCAGAGGATACTTTATTCTCTTTGAAAGGGCAATCCTTTTATCCCTCCAAAATGTTATATATCTCCATTTGATCATCTAAAATTGTACAAAAGGGCAATCAAGGAGCTATTCCCAGAAACTACAAGCCATTCTCAAGAGTCTACACCAGTATTCGATTTGGCACTAAAATCTGCCTTCTGTTACAACCAGTGATGCTTCCCATTTATATCTTTCTCCAGTGACTAATCTTACCTAGGATTAACTTTCTAGCTCTTTTCTGAAAATCTGACACATGTAGAATGTCTACTATGTTACCAAAAAACATTACTTTTGGGTAAAAATGACTCTTGAATGGTAAATAGCATCCATGTTAAAAGGACTGTGTATGAACTATAAGTACAAAAGTAGGAAGCCTGTATTATATTTCCTCTCCTATATCTCTCTGAGAAAAATGGATCAAGTGTGGCCTATTGGGGCTGTGAGTCTGAATGATTAGGTGAGCCTGAGAAAAACCTGTGGTGGTCATTGTGAAGCCATGCCCACCGTTGCCTAGACTTTTAGATCCTCAGCTTAGTTTGGTCAAGGCAACATGAGATAACAGGAAGGGAGAGGAAGATGGGTGACAGGTTGGAAAGCCAATCCACCTGTGGCATGATGGCTAAATCTCTGTGGCACATGACAGGATAAATCCTTTTGTGAGGGTGAAGATTGGAATAAGGCCAAGTTTGTGTCACAAGGAAGAACCATCTACTCCCTCTACCTCCATGAATTTGACCTCACCAAAACAAGCTGTGGCTGAGCTGGCAGAGATGATACCACTGTTCATGGAGCTATTTGAGAAGATATGTTTGTGACTGAGCCAAAGGGGTGGGACTATAATTATGCAAAGGGCAAGCAGGAAGCTAGTTGCAGAAACTAAGACATACACTCATAAGTCTATATCATTCCAGCTCTTATCTGCATAGAAAAGAATTTATGAGACTCTACAGGGAACAAAAGATAGCAGACAGATGGGGCTCCACAGCCGCCTAACTCCCAAAACAGTATCCTAAAAGCAGCAATGGTAGCTGTGATGGGCCCTGGGCAGCAACCTGCATGTACACTGGAGTGTCCACAACCACACCTGCCTAGGAATCACCTACAAGTAAATGTTAAAACTCTTACAGACCAGGGAGAGGTAGACGAGATAAAATATATACACTACTCTTTGTGGTCACAGAAAGTTTTTTTTTTAAGTCACAAGATCTCATTCTTTGACACAATTCACATAAAAATGGGTATGTGTTTTTCCAACTAACATTAGACCAAAAGCAATAAGTTGAGAGAGACAGGATTTGGCATTTGATAATCTGAAACCATCAAGTTCCTACACCGGATACACTGATAAAACAGGAAAAGATAGAGAAATATTAAAAAGTATAATGAAGAAGTCAGAAGGCATGTAAATTTGAAGACGCTGTATATAAGAGAAAACAGCTTTTCTAGAGCCCAGAAAGTCTCATTATACCATGACAAACTATAGACAATGATATTCATGACACTGATGCTGAGTGAATCAGAAAAGATAAACCTGTCTGAAGGGTGGAGGCAGGTGCTTGAACCCACAGACCCCATAGTTGCAACTGGTACAACAAGTTGGAATGTGAGGCCCACTCTACCCCATTCAGGAGCTGATCTGCACAAGTAAACATCTGGAAGCTCCCCAGAGACAAGAGCAGACAATGACATTTCTTAAATAGGGCCTTGTGTAGCAGGAATAATTGAAAGCAGAGTTTGATTACTTGTTTGGTTTTATTAACAAAAGTATCCACTGTTCATCATCTAAGGGTATATTGGAAACAGTAAAATAGTTAAGAGATAATCAGGGTTTCAATTAGCCATTCTTTAAAAAAGTAAAACTCTTCTGGATTGGAGAATTTCATTACAAAATGGCATATGGTTAAAAGTCCCTCACTTCTTCCTTCTAGAACTTTTCCCAATTGCCAGCAAAACACCCATGGAAACACAGAAACTTATAAAGACTCAGCTTGCCACCAAAAACAAAGAAAGGTAAAAAAATTAACAGAGGGATCCAAAAACATCTACACTTATGAGAGGTGTCTGGAAAATATTAAGGAAAACATGGCATACTCTAGATTTGTCTGAGGAAAATAGACTCTCTGACAAAGGGTGGGAAGAAATTTTATTCCTCTTGCTGTTTCCATATCTCTGTTTAAAAATGTATGATCTTTCATGTAGAGAGTCTGAAAGACTTCATTAAAAAACAA
>PISW01000247.1:577149-708054 GCA_004023785.1 Mungos mungo | reverse complement strand
GGGGGGGGGGAGAGGATCCCAAGCAGGCTCCATGCTGTCAGCACAGAGCTCGACGCGGGGCTGCACCCCACAGACCGTGATATCATGACCTGAGCTGACGCCCAGAGTCGGTCGCTTAGCCGACAGAGCCACCCAGGCGCCCCACAGACTCGGTATTTTTAAAACCTTCCGTGGATGATTCTTGCACAGCACAGATGCTGAGAACCAGCAGTCTACATTGTGGTTCAGACTAAACGATCAGGTTTGCGTGTTCAGCCCCCGGGTGGTTCAGCGTATCAGCCTGGCATCTCCATTTACTGAAGCCCAAGGTAGAAAGGCTGATGGACATAAATAGCCAGGGGCCCAGTTCTGGCTTCACGCGCAGACTCTAGTGGAAGAAATGCTTAGTGGCCACAGGGCCCCTGAGGGCTTCCCTTCGAGGTGTCACACTCCTAGCTGCCTGCACGGCCTTCCAGCTCTCTCCACACCTCCTCGTTTGGTCTCCGCACCGCTTTGGGGAGGATTTCAGAAAGAGGCGGCTGGTTTAGTCCTCAGTCCATTTACAAAGCTTCCCAGGAGGGGCTGGTTCTGCAGGGAGCTCAGCTCATCCACTTCACACGGACGGACGGACGGACGGGACGCTGTAGCACCCGGAGCCGATGTCTTGACCTTGGCTCCGTCTCCGGGGCTGCAGTCGCTGTCGGGAGCTTCTGGCCCCTCTGGCCCACGTGAAACGTGTGTGGTACCTGATTCTGAACCACGAACCGCTGCTTGAGAGGCTAATCGTCTTAGGCAGAGCCATCCAAGTTGTACAGTGTCCCCGAGGTCACAATGTGACACGGGACCAAGCGGTTCACCTTTCTGTTCTGTATGGAGAGGGCGGAGCTGGTCCACGTGCCCTCCAAACGAGCGTGCGCCGCGTCTCCGGGACAATCCGCAGTTGTGTGTCCCAGTCGCTCAGTTGGGGGACCCTGTGGAAGGAAGCCCCGTTTGGTATTGTACGTCAGCCCATTTCATACACTGTAGCAGTGTCAAAATGACCCGCATTGAGGCACAGCCTTGCTCTGTGCCCGGCCGGCCCTGGCTGACCCACGGCAAAGCTGCTCAGACCCAGAACTTTCTTCTCCTTTCAGCGCCTTCCACCCAGCCTCCAGTGCGGGGCCCCTGAGTTCCCTCACGCCGCCGGCCGCCCCCAGAGCAAGGGAGGGACCCAGGGAACACAGCCTCGTTTGCGCTTGTCAGCTGCTCTCTGGTCAGGGCGAAGGGAGGGCCTCCCAGGCTGCCCCCTCCCCTGCGGTGATCTGGGGCTCCCGGCGGCCGTCCTGCCTGGGGTTTCCCGCACGCCTTCTCCATCGCAGAGCTGCTGCCTGTCTTCCTCTCGCGCCCCCCTTCACCAGATTTAAGAAACAACAACAAAACTGTGTTTCTGGAGGCCAGTAGGGCACAGCTCTAATCTGCATCGGAATCCCTGTTGTGTGACCCGGTATAAGAGCTTTACCTCTCTAATCCTGGATTTCCTTCTCTGAAAGTGGTGACACTATTACTTTCCAGTGAGTCGTTGTCATATAGTGACAGCAAATTATTTTAAAATACAGGAAGACACACACACAAAACGAAAATGAAAATTACCTATAATTCTGGGTGCCTGAGTGGCTTAGTTGGCTAGGGGTCCGGCTCTTTTTCTCCCTTTTCTTTTCCGTTTTTAAGTTTATCTATTTATTTGTAGTGGGGGAGGGGGCGGGGGAGGGAGAAAGAATCCCACACTATCAGTGTAGAGCCTGATGTGGGGCTCAAATTCATGAACCATGAGATCATGGCCTGAGCCAAAATCTAGAGTTGGAGGCTTAACCGACTGAGCCACCCAGGCGCCCCTGGTATCTGACTTGATATTGGCTCTGATCGTGATCTCATCACGGGCTGGAGATCGAGCCCTGAGTCGGGCTCTGTGCTGACAGCATGGAGCCTGCTTGGGATTCTCTGTCTCTCTCTCTCTGCCCCTCCTCTGCTTGCCTGCACGTGCTCCCTCACTTTCTGTCTCTCAAAATAAATAAACATTAAAAAGAAAATTACCTATAATTCAACCATCTGGATATATCACTTCTGACGTATAGAAACATGTAAGTTTTAGGAAATTAAGATTCCACTAGCATTACTTTTCTATATAATTTCCTTGTCACCGGATCTCACTGTTAGGAATACACCTTATATGTGGCGAATTAGTCTTCAAAGAATGCGCGCACGGTGACAATGACACCATCTGTGTCTCTGACCTCTGTGTGCTCTGGCTTTTATATTTTTGTTTCTTATTCCCTGGTGCTGAGTTTCCAACCACTCTCTGTAGCAGCGCGTCACCCGGAAGGGTCCCCTCTCTCCGTCTGTGACGGTGCCCCGGCGCCGTTGTCCCGGGCTCCGCCTCTCCACGCCCCGGGAGTTCCACTCGCTTGGAGTGGGTGCGAAACGCCCCACACGTCTTGGCCAGTCCAGCCTCATGGGATCCGCCGTCTTTGGGGTGTCTTTCCAGCTCTTCAGGCGGCGATGTGGGGCGTCCCTGGGCCCGGACGCTGAGCAGCCCTGCCCGCTTTCCTAAGTCCCCAGTGAAGGGAGAACGCCTTCGGAAGGCAGACGGTGAAGGGGCTCACGGGTCCCTCCGGAAGGGAGCAGTCCCTGGAGCAGTCATCAGCCCAGAGAGGCCGTTCCCCTGCCCACTCACCGCCTCGCACAGGCCCTTGGCAGTCGGTGCCTCACATGCTCTTTCTTCTTCACCTTCCTCCTCTTGCTTAAGGGCTGGATGAAAACTAAACGTGGGCCACCACCGGGGAGGGAGTGCTCTGAGCCACGGAGCCGTTGTGGACAACTGGACGGGAACGCGGTGCAGCAGCTTCTCTGACAGCAAGTTTGATGAGGATGGAGAGAGCAGACCACAAACACCGGCCACCGAAGGGGTGAGGAGGGCGTTGGAGGAGGACCAGAGCCTCCAAGGTGTCCCTTCTGGGCTTGTCCTCCCTCTGCTGTGGCTGGACCAGGGCTCAGCCCGAAGGCCCAGCCAAGCCCCTCCAGGGGGCTCAGACCTCACCTGCTTGTACCGCATCGACGGTTTCTCCCTCTGGAACCCCTTCACGGTGATGTCATCTTGGTGACCCTCCTGCAAGAAAGAGAGTCCCCTCCGGCTGCGTGCTCCGGGGTGGCGCACGTCGAGTTCAGGGATGCAGTGGGGCCAACATCAAGTGCTTTTGGTGCTGTTTTTGGTCATATGCAACAGAGAAATGATTTTAGGTAAAATCTCAATTATATTGTTAACATTTTAATTACGAAGTGTGTGAAACTTGGATGATATTCATGATATATTAACCACTTAGGGATGTTTCGGCTGCAACTAACAGAACGCCTGACCCAGAGGGATGTCATGTGCTGTTTGCTACAAAGAACTGGTCCTGTGGTCACTCCAGACGGGTCCTCTGACAGGGGAGTGGATGAGCCCGATCACGACTTATCCTTGTGGATGAGACAGCATGGAAGCCAGCTCGCTCTCTCTCCCCGCATCTGCCAAATCAGGGTTCAGCCGGCCGGGAAGAAGTGTGGGTGGCTGAATCGAAAGCAGGCTCCAGCCTCTGAGCTGTCAGCACAGAGCCTGATGCGGGGCTCGGACTCACTGACCACAAGATCATGACCTGAGCCCAAGTTGGACACGCAACCAGCTGAGCCAGCCAGGTGCCCCCAGCCTTCTGTATTTTACAGTTAGCACACGCTGTTTGGTTTGCATCAGTGGGTCAAGGGAAATGTAAATTTTCAGCAGGTAGATTCCAGAATGGCACTGTCCACGTTAGGGCTGGACAGCGAATGTAGAAACATCATTGATCTTGTCTCCGAGCAGTGGAATGTCTTTCCCACTCGGTTACTATATAATGACGTGTAATAGATGACTCTGTGTGTGTGTGTGGGGGGGGAAGATTGTGTTATCGGAACAGGGTGCTATGGTAGAGACCGCCAGCATCCCCCCAGCACCTGTCACCTCCTCTTCTGAGTGGCAGCGCCCTGAGCACCAGAAGACTGCCTTTCCCTACCTTACCTTTCAACAGAAGGTTTGGAAACATTAGCAATGTCTTGGTTTGTTGTACAAGAACATGGATCCCACGTACGCAGCTTCCCAATCTGAGGGAGATCCTTGTGAAGTGAAACGTGCGGAAGAATTGTTACCCTGCTGTGCCCCTCGTGAACTTAAACATTTTTGGGTTGTGATTTCTCATTTTGAAACAATTGCAGACTTGCAGGAAACTTGCAAAAACAACGCCAAGCATTCCAGGATAGCCTTGACCCAGATTTGGCAATTCTTAACATTTTACCCTATTCACTTTATACTTTCTCTCTCTCTTTTTTCTTTTCCCTCCCTCTTTCCCTCGTTCCTTCTCTGCCCACCCTTCCATCCACCCACCCGGCTGTCCATCTGTGCACCTGTTATCCGTCCAGCCCACCCTGAGTACCTCAGAGAAGTAGAACCAGACAGTATGTGTCCTACTGTGACTGGCTTGGTTCACTTAGCATCATGTCTTCCGGGGCCATCCATGTTGCAGATGTGACAGGATTTCCTTCCTTAATTAAGGCTGAATAATATTCCATTGTAGGTGTAGACACATCTGGTTTATCCGTTCTTCTGTGGAGGGACATCTGGATTGCCCCCACCTCTTGGCTACTGTGAAAAATGCCATTATGGACACGGGCCTCCCAAATGCCCTCAGGGTCCAGGCCATTTATTTTTTTCAGAATCACTCAGGGTAGGTTAGCTGCTTCTTCCTGATTAGATTCAGGTTCCGCATTTTACCTGAGAAGCAGCGGTGTGTTCAGCATATCAAATCGGGAGACACACGATTCTGCTTAGTTCCGTCTCTGGTGATACTGACCTTGATCTCTTGCGTAGGATGACGTTTGCCGGGTTTGTCTACCGCCGGTTTCTCTTCCTTCTTTGTAATTAACGAGTGTTTTATGGGGAGATATTTTGAGGTTCCGTATATATCCTGTTTCTTATCAAAGTTTCAGTCACTTACTGATTCTTGTCTGAAGTAATTACTGTGGTGATTACCGAGTGATGACTTAGACATTCTGCCATCCCTTCCCTGTTGGCATTTTGCCGTAAGGAAAAGGGATCTTGTCTCCTGAATTCATTCATTCATTAACTTATTCATTCATTCGCTTCATGAACGGTTGAGTGGATTCCGGGTTCTCACTTTTCTCAGGATTATAGTCTGTTACTCTTATCGCTCATTTTGCTGCGCATTTGGCCAGGAGAACCCCTTAAAGCAGGGGCGTTGGTCTTTTTGGACGTAGGTTATCATTTTCTCATCAACTCTTCGGCATCAGTGTGTCCTGTGCTTCCAGCGATCGACCGTGGGTATAAATTAAGTACTAAATAATTGAAGTTAAATCCACTTAAAGCTGTATAAGGACCAAACCCATCCCGGTGGCCAGAGATGTTCCATCTGTGAGAAGCCAGCCGGATGTCGGAGCACACTCCTCTGGCACCTGACCGTGCGCCCGCCGCACACGCTTAAAAGGCATCACCCGGAACCCGTGTGGTCTCCCCACGGGCAATGACCGACCAGCTCGTCCTCTGGTTGGAACGTGGAGCACGAATGTAGCCCAGCCGTGGGGGGAGGTTTCCAACATGAAGTCAGCATTGTTTTCCAGAAGCTGCGCTAGAAATCGCTGGCGTTGGGTTAGCTCTATTTTTAGAATGCTTTCCACCGGGAGAAGGGAGAAGTGCAAGGGGACAGAGGAAGGCAAGGGTGCCCGTGCCAGTGGTGTGGCAATCCCAGAGTTGCACGCGCCACACCACGTGAGCACGCCTTGCAACACAGCCCCCCGTCCCCGACCTTCGCCACCGTGGGCTCCCTCCGTGCATCACCGCGGCGCGCTGGCCCTACTCAGCGGACGGGGGTCTGCACGTCCCCAAAGTCCTGGGTCAGGGCCCAGGTCGTCCTAGCTTGGGTGCTTCCCCTCATTTTGTGTGGGTGTGAGTTGGGGAGGGAGACCTGTAGTCCATCTGCTGGGGAGACCGAGGGACAGAGGCCAGACCCCAGAGCAGTCAAGGTTAGAGGAAGTCTCTGCAGACCTCCTAATCCCCCACTCGCGGTGGCCAGGACGACTCACACACTCCCCTCTGTAGGTTTGTGGAACGCTTCAGTCTGTCCAAGAGCAGTTTCATTCATACCTGACCCGATCCCCGTGAGCACCTCTCAAGGTAGACACGGCGGGCGTTACCCTCATTTCACAGATGCACCAACTGGCAGCCACGCGTGTGGCCGTCGCCCACGTCCAGCCCCGCGGTTCCCGGGGCGGACCGCCTCCAGTGCGCGGTGCGGGCCGTGCTGGGTCATTGTACCGAGACCGTTCTCCAGCCAGCACGCGGATGCGGGGCACCTCGCCCGCGCCCAGCGCTGTGGTAGGCTCTGGGGACACTGCTGTGTGTGGGGCGAACTGCTGTCCCTGCTTCGAGTTGCTTCTAGTCTAGTAATTATTACCAAGTTTCGGTTTCATCGAGAACGATTAGGACCGTTGGAGAGTGAGCGACCGGGAGACCACGCAGATGGCCCATCAGCAGAGGAAGGCGCTGAGGTCCAGGGAGGGAGGTCCTGAGGCCCAGGGTAGGGGGGTTGGCACCGGTTAAAGTCACACAGTACAGAGCCACCCGTTTTCCAGCGCGTGGTTGAGTGGCATTTAGCACATTCGCGGTGTGGAGCGTCGCTCCCCTCCGCCTGGCTCCAGAGTGTTTTCATCACCCCTGAAGGAAGCCCCGTCCCCATTCGGCCCTCCCTCGGCTCTCTCCCCTCCTCCCTGGCCCGGCAGTCACAGGTCTGCCTTCTGTGTCAATGGGTTTACCAGTTCTGGAGATTTTATGCCTGTGGAGTCACAGGATACATGACTTTTTGTGTCTGGCTTCCTTCCCTTAGCGTAATTGTGTTAGATTGCTCTGGCGGCCGTAACAAAATACCCTTAACCCGTAGAAATTAGTTTTCTCACAATTCTGGAAGGTGGGACTCCGAGCTGAGGTTGGGTTTTTCCTGAGGCCTCTCTCCTTGGCTTGCCGATGGCGCTGCCTTGCTGTGTCCCCGTGTGATTTTTTCCCTGGGTGCACTTGAGCCTGGAGTCTCGGTGCGTTTCCAAATTGCCTCTTCTCGCAGAGCAGTCACTCGGGTTGGATTGGGGCCCCACACTAACCTCATTTAACTTCTTTGAAGCCGCTGTGTCCAAACCCAGTCACGCGGTGAGGTACTAGGGGTTTGGGGGTCAACATCCGAGTTTCAGGAGAGCACAGTTCCGCTTGGTAACGGCAGTGTTTCTGGGTTCGTCTGTGTGGCTGGCTGCGTGCTTCCGCACTCTGTTCCTTTTTCATGGCCGAGTAGTATTCCACGGTGTGGGTAGACCACGATTTGTTTATCCAGCCCCGTCTCTGCAGGTGGACACTTGGACGTGGGGCTGTGGTGAATACTGCCGCTACGCCCACTGTCTTTGTGCGTAAAGGGGTTACTGGCTGGGGGATGGGTGGGAGACGGGCCGGGCGGGCCGTGGACACTGTCCCAGACCCTGGCGGTGGGTGGCTGGCTGTGCCCACAAGGTCCAGACTTCGGTATCAGACAGATGCTGGCACCGCTGTCCCTCCGAAGCCGTAAGGTACACGGGCGTCTGGTGACAAGCGGTGTGGTTGTGCGCCTGCCACGGGCCGGTGAAAGCCGCCAGACTGTTGCCTCCTTTGCGGGCTGAGTCACCGCCCAGCTGGCCGTCCGCTGTTCTTGGCACCCCGTCCTCTTCACCCACCACAACTGAGGGCTGAGTCATCGTTTTCTTCCTGATGGAGACACAGCCTGAACCATCAAAAACAACCCCGCTGCCAGGAGACATGTAACGTGTCCCCTCGACCAGACCTGTGTGCCGTTTATCCAGGGATGCCCTCCCAACGTCCCCCACCTTCTGGAAGTCACGTGGTCTTCTTAGCAAAGCCGACTTGTCGCTGTTGCCTTTTCACCTGTGACTCGGGAGAAAGACCCGTGGACAGGAGGCATCAGGGGTTCCTAGCATCCACGCTTTCCCCCCACAGCGGGTCTGCCCCGAGATGCCACATCGGTTTGTCTGAGTCTTACCACCTTCTGGATGTTTGCTTCAACCTCTCTCTGTTTTGTGTCTATAAAATACTGTCATTGGGAAACTATACAGAAAAGAACAAAGCCACGAGTGTCCTAGGGCCCGTTTCCATGCCTGCGATGAAGAGAAGCAACATAGAGGCGTGAGAGAGAGAGAGGTGGCTGGCTCCTCAGCCGTGCCCTCGAGGGTGGCCGGCTTTGGCTGGGTGGGGTCGCCATGGCCCAGTGTCCGGTCCTCAGGATCTGTCTCTGTGGGACTGGGTTTTAGCAGCACGCCCAGAGAGCGCCCAGCTTTGGGAGACTCAGTCACAGACCGAACTGCCCAGACAGTGGCATGTCGCTGTAGACTGCCCGCTGGATGCGTTTCCAAGAGGATTAGACTACAGCTCCTGCTGGGAATTGAGCGTTCAGGGCAGCTCGCCAGGGGTGTCTGCGCGAGAAGGCGAGCGTGGTGCTCCCTGTGCGAGAAGGTGAGTGTGGTGCTCCCTGCGTGCGCGAGGCGAGCATGGTGCTCCCTGCACGCGTGAAGCGAGTGTGGTGCTCCCTGCGCGAGAAGGCGAGTGTGGTGCTCCCCGCGCGAGAACGTGAGTGCGGTGCTCCCTGCACGAGAAGGTGAGCGTGGTGCTCCCTGCGCGAGAAGGCGAGCGTGGTGCCCCCTGCGCGAGAAGGTGAGTGTGGTGCTCCCTGCAAGCGTGAGGCGAGTGTGGTGCTCCCTGCGCGAGAACGTGAGTGTGGTGCTCCCTGCGCGAGAAGGCGAGCGTGGTGCTCCCTGCACGAGAAGGCGAGCGTGGTGCCCCCTGCGCGAGAAGGTGAGTGTGGTGCTCCCTGCGCGAGAACGTGAGTGTGGTGCTCCCTGCGCGAGAAGGCGAGTGTGGTGCTCCCTGTGCCAGAAGGCGAGTGGTAATTAGCAGGCAAGTGCGCGTCGGAGGAGACGGGCAAGTGGGTGGCTGCTGATGGCGGCTGCCAGAGCCTCGGCAGCCTGGCGCATCCGTTCCTGGGCGACGTCTCCATTGACTTATTCTCACTGCAGATGCCAGCTTTTCTCGTGATACGAGAGTCCCTTCTGTTGCATAGAGCTCAGTGACGGCTTCCAACACCCAGCTCTTTTTCTGTCCCCCCCCCCCCCCCGCCCACTACCTCTTGTTTTCAAGCCTTTGAGAGGAATTTTCCAGAATAAAGCTTTCTGGTCTGCCCTCCTCCTTCAGCTTTGCAGGGATAAACACTGGGGGAGGGAGGGAAGAGACCTTGAGAGCCAAGTTGCTCGAAACCTCTCTCCGTGCAGGGGCCCGTCTCTCAAGCTCTCGTTCACCCCCTCTTCCTTATAAATCCAGACCAGGGATGCTGAACCTTATGATTATTCCGGGGCCCCAAGGTCACTGCCTGCCTGCTGCAACCTGTTCTTCACACGGCCAGGGGCCACTCTCTAAACAGATTTCCATTCGCTCAGCCCGTGGACGCCTCTGTTCCAGACACGCAGGGTGGACACATCCGTGAACGCAGGTGCATTCACAGCCACGCCTCCCTGCCCTAGCGGGGGATCATGGCGTCGCTCCGTCTTCTCACTGCCCTTTGGTGGCTTCCTGTCTTTCTCAGGAGAGGGGCCGGTCTGCCTGCTGGGTCTGCAAGGTGCTGCTTGGTGTTGTATCTGCCACCTCCTAACGTGGCCCTCCCTGCTCTACCCACTGGCTCTGTCCCACCTCAAGCTCCCTACTGTTCTAGACCCTTCTTCCTCTCTCCTCTCCTTGGATGGCTCTCACTCCACATATTTGGAAGGGTGGTCAGAGATGCGGGCTAATACATGGAATGTAAGATAGCTCAACCTGTTATCACATGAGGAAATGACAGTGCTTTGCATCCGTGAGGTTAACTCACACATAACACCTGATGCTAGCTTCACCCGTTTCTTTTCAGCGCTCGGAAATCTCCAGCTATGATTGGAGCTCCTATGGGAACACAACCGTAGAGTTCATGGAGATGTCCTGCTATTGATGGCTTGGGTGAAGCAGACATTCTGTAAAACTGTATTATTATTTTTAATGGTTATTTAATTTTTGAGAGAGAGTGAAAGAGCAGGAGTCGGGGAGGAGCAGAGAGAGAGACACAGAATCGGAAGCAGGCTCCAGGCTCCGAGCTGTCAGCACAGAGCCCGATGCGGGGCTCGAACCCATGCGCCGTGAGATCATGACCTGAGCCAAAGTCGGCCACTTAACCAGCTGAGCCACCCAGGTGCCCCATAAAACTATATTATTAATGGGGCTCCTGGGGGGCTCGGTTGGTTGAATGGCCGACTTCGGCTCAGGTCATGATCTCATGGTTTGTGAGTTGGAGCCCCACATCGGGCTCTGTGCTGACAGTGTGGAATCTGCTTGGGATTCTTTCTCTCCCTGTCTCTCTGCCCCTCCTCTGCTCATGCTCTCTCTCTCTCTCAAAAATAAATAAACATTAAAAAATGTATTACTAACTATAGAAGTTTGGGGTTTCTCTAATTGAATAACGTAGATGTAGGAGTATTTCTTCTTTCCTTTCCTTTATTAATAAGTTAGGACCCCTTAACACTTTAGAGAAGTACAAAGTGCCCCAGCGTCTCCTCTGCCTCTTTTTTATTTTTTTTAAGGCTGATGCAGATTTATTTCACAAAACTATCACTTCTTTCTAGAGTTCTCTCCTGTGCTAGCAGCCACCGGCCTTTCCTCCGTGGGAAGGTGGAAGCCCTCCAGGTGTGCCTGTGGAAATACAGAGGGGTGTGGGTTTCATCGTTCGACGATCCCTCATCTTTTTCCACATTATAGCCAAATACTAAGTCATTTTGAGGCCGTCGTCAAAACCACTTGGGTTCAAGATTTTGTCATCGGCATTGTTGGGAAGGAAATTGTGCGTCGTGCTTGGAAGGTAATTGAACTGGGAGAAACTTAGAACAATACCAGGCTAGTTGAAGATCATATCTTTTCATTCCTCAGCTCGTTAGCTGTGTGATCACAGGCAAGTAACTTAATATTTCTGAACCTCAGGTTCAGCAGCTGTAAGGGAAAAAGGTAGGCGTGAGCGAGCTGGTGTGTGCGTGTGCATACCCGCTGTGGGGCGCTGGGACGTTCAGGAGTGAAGTCGTAGTTCTGACAAGGACCCCTTCTTACTTGTCCTTGGACACCCCAGGACAGGGGCTGTCGTGCGTGTTTGTTGAGTGTGGGAAGAAATGAGAGCGGCTGGCCTCATTTCGTGTGTCCTCTTGAACTTGGAAAAAACTGAAGAATCCTGGGATGAGCCTGAAGTTGCCAGTTGACCTGTCCCTGTTACGTGCAGACTTGTCTCGCTGTCCCGGCTGGACCTATCCGTACCCTGCTCTTACCCACCACCTCTCCCATACTTCCCTGCTTTTGTTCTGCTACGAGTACTTCCCCCCTCTGGTCTCAGGTTACGGGCTCTTGGGCGTAGGAGCCTCTTCTCTGCAATACTGAGCGGGAGGCTGGCACAGCGCATCCTGATGCCAGCCAGGGGCCCACCCGCTTCTCCGGCCTGGCTGGACCCAAGACCGCTGGGATCCCGGTGCCGCCTGGCCCTGCAGCATCTGACGCACCGTCACTGCCGTGAGTGGCGAGAAGGCCAGGCACCGGAGGACTGGCCGGGAGCTTCTCCAGTACTCCCGTCTTCGTGCTCCTTTTCCCCCGGGAGAGACGGGATCGGGGCGGACCTCTCTGGGCCTCAGCTGAACTCCGCGTGACTGCCCTCTCCTTCATCTGTTTGAAACATGCCCATTGGTGACAGAGACCAGGAACCCAGAGATATTCTCCCAAGGACCTATCCAAACCCCAGAAATAGCATCGTTTCCCCTCCAAATGAAAACACAGCTTAGGCTTGATTCCTCTTTGTCCACGGGCACAGGATTCTTGCAAATGTCTGTTTGCATACGTGTGTCATTTGCAAGAAGCAGAGATGGTAGGAGCACATGCAAATCGCCCCCGAGCTCTTGGCCCCTTTCTGCCCATTCTCTTCCCCCTCGAGGCCTGGGGCTGTGCAGTCTGGGCTTCCCCCCCCCCCCCGGAATTTGAGGAAACTGAACTATCACTGATTCTCCATTTTTTAAAAAACTTTTTATTTTGAAATTCAAGGAGTTACACAATAGTTCACAGAGTTCCGTACACCCTTCACCCAGCTTCCTTTATGGGTGACATCTTCTACGACTTAGTAAAACACCCAGACCAGGACATTAACGATGGTACAGTACAGTTATCTGGGTTTTAAAAGGCACAAGTACTTTGAAGTCATGAACTAACACTTAAAAATTTGTTTAATGTTTATTTTTACTTTTGAGAGACAGAGATAGAGCATGAGCGGGGGATGGGCAGAGAGAGAGGGAGACACAGACTCTGAAGCAGGCTCCAGACTCTGAGCTGTCAGTACAGAGCCCAACGTGGGGCTTGAACACACAAACCGTGAGATCATGACCTGAGCCGAAGGTGGACGCTCAGCTGACTGAGCCCCCCGGGCGCCCCTGAAGTAACACTTTTTATGTCTGGATGTTGGGTGAGGAGGTTGACAAGGAGAGCAAAATGCCCCGAAAGCAGTAGCCGGGCTCGACGAGAAGCCCCGACGGGCAGTTTGAGAGCCCGGTCCCAGGTTCAGGGACGTGTCCTGAGCAAAGGGAAGGTTGCAGAAAGCCAGGTGGCAGAGCTCGGGCAGGGAATTGGAAACTTCCCGACTTGCTCCATGACTCTGCAGGACCTCAGCTGCGCACGCTGTGCCTGCTCACCCGGAGCCCGGCTGTGGCCACAGGAATGTCGTCACAGCCTCATAATGAGACATCCGAGTCCACTTGATGGGAGCATGTGACACTGGTGGAACATAATGACTTTTTAAAAAACTTTTTTTAATGTTTATTTTTGAGAGAGAGAGAGCGTGAGCAGAGGAGGGGGAGGAAGAAAGGGAGACACAGAATCCGAAGCAGGCTCCAGGCTCCGAGCTCTCCCGAGGCCGGGCTCGAACTCACGAACCGTGAGCACATGACCTGAGCCCAACTCGGAGGCTTCAGTGACTGAGCCCCCCAGGTGCCCCAACATAATGGTTTTTTTTTAAAGGGACTTCATTTTTTAGAGCAGTTTTGGGTTCACAGCAAAACGGAGAGGCACGCAGTGGGCTGTCCTACGCGTCGCCCCCCACACGCATGCGTCCCGGGGTATCAGCATCGCTCACCAGAGAGTGCGGTTTTGCCAAGGATGAACTCGCACTGACTCATCATCGTCACCTGGAGTCCATAGCTCACCTTGGGCTTGTGCCTTCTGTGACTTTGGACACACGTGAAATGCCACGTAGCCACCACTGGAGTATCATACAGAGTGGCTTTACCGCCCCGCGTAACTCCTGGGTGTCTCCTGTTAACCGTCTCTCCCCGGCACCCCGCCGCCAGCCCTCGGCGCACCACTGGCCGTGTTACCCCCTCCGTGGCTGCGCCTTCTCTGGAATGTCACGGACTTGGAATCACACTGTAGCCTTTTCAGATTGGCTTCTTTCACGTAATAACATGCACATATGTCTCTGTGGCTTTTCGTGGCTTGGTGCCTCGTGTCTTGTTCGTGCTGCGTGGTCTCCCGTTGTCTGCACGGACCACAGTTTCTTTGTCCATCCACCTCCTGGAGCCCTTCATGGCTGCATCCACCTTCTGGTGGTTATGAATGGAGGCGTCATAAACCCCCACGTGCACGTTCTGAGTTGGGTTTTCAACCCACCGATGTGGCATTGCGCGGGCATCGGCGTCTGCGTTCCGGTTCGTGTGTGTGCCTGTGTGAGGGACAAAGGTTAAAAAAAAAAAATCAACGTCTCTCTTGTTTCTTGGGTGGACGGTGAGGTAAGGGTTCATTTCCATGTTTATGTGGTGCCTCAGTTCACTCTCTCAGACACGGGATTGTTAAAGGAGCAAATGACGACACTGTCTAATTAACACTCCCGCTGGCCCCCGGCCTGCTGCGGCTTGTTCTCCGATCCTCGCGGGGAGGAGGAGGGCCTAGCGCAGTTAAAGGTTTCAGTCTGGCGAGCTGGCCCAAGGTCTTCGAAGCGGGGTTGCTTCTGGCTGGCCAGCAGCCTCCGGGAGCAGGGTAAGTTTTAGGTGACCTTGGCCGACGGAGGGACGGGGGCGTCACCTTTCCGCCATCTTTCTCAGGGTCTCCACCTAAATAAAGAATTCTCCATGAGCACCTCCACCAGGCATTACTGCATAAGGTCTTTCTCTGCTCTTTTCTGTCAACTAGCTCAGCTGTTCTGGGTGGGAGGGTCTGAATCACAGTGTGGTCTAGACTCCACTCAGCACCCTGGGGTTCAGCTGTGCCCCCCACAAGTCCCCCAGGGAACTGTCGCATGCCTGCTGTTCCCAACCGGTGGTCTGGACCTCTAAGGTCTAAGCGCGTTCCTTAAGCCCTCTAATCCCTGAACTTCCCTTTACTCAATTAAAACAAGGCGCTGACCGGTCTGGAAGGTTCCATCTTGCCTTAATTGTGTCTAGGACCACGGAGTCTCCGCTCGTACTTGGGGCTGTCCTGTCTGTAAAACACAGAGAAGTTTTTTTTACCAACAGCCTTTTCTGAAGGACTGCGTGCCTGATCACCAGACCGGTGGCAGGGGAAGTTGGTGGAGGCTGGAGCCTTTAGCAGAACCAGGGGAGAAGTTAGGGGGGTGTCTTAGCCAGTAAACTCTGAACTCGTGCACTCTTGGAATTCGGTTGCAGTGGGGTTGTTTATCAGCAGTTTTGCAGTGAAGCAATTTTGTCCTGAAGTACATTAGGGTAACTCACAAGCACGCTACCCTAATGCACTTGAGGGCAGCCAGGGCCCTTACCAGTTCTAGCTGCACCCGAACCCTTGCTTTATTTTCAAGTGTGAATTCCTTCCTCCTTGAACCCCAGGTATTTGCACTTTGTGTGCACTTAGGTATCAGAAGCCTCGTGGCGGGGAGGGGTCAGTGTACTTCCGTTTGCCTGCCCTCATCAGGTGCAGGAGGTGATGAGGAAGAATTTAAGTCTTTGGTCGGCACCACGGGACCCACAAGCGCAGGGCGTTCTGGACACACAGGCAGGGGAAGCGAGCAGTCTGGGGGCGAGTGCCAGGCTCCCCGAGGAACTCCCGCCTGGTCGGAACTGGACCCTGCCAGACACATTATGTAGGTCAGGACATTAGAGATGCGCCTGGGCTGGCTAGGACCCCGCGCTCCCTGAGCTGGAATCCACACCTGTTTGCCAGCCTGGAGGCTGGAGGCTTGCCCCCTTGTCCCCGCACCCTGCCTGTGTGCAAAGCCTCCGGCGGGATAGTAGCAGGCACGCAAGGACACGGATTCTTCCCGGAGAGGCAAACGTGCAAGTGTGCAAGCCATTGTCACAGGCACCCATGGCGAGCCCCCTCCCTGACCCCAGCGAACCAGGCCCCAAGTCTCCCCAGCGCTCGGGCGCTGGCCTGCTGCTGTGTTTCGCTTCGGATCAGCCCACTGTCGTTTCAGGAGTGGAGTGGGACTCTCCCTGGGGCGGCAGAGGGTGTCATCTCCGGCATTTGCTCCCACTGCAGAAAAACAAGTCCCATGCAGTGCACTCGGGTTTCTGAACAGCTGCCCGAGCGCCGAAACCAGACAGTCAGCAAAGTTGTCGGAGGGAGGGAGAGCAGGGACTCCGGGGAGGGTTGGGGGGGCGGTGCTCGGAACACAGTCCGGACGCGGGCGGGTGGGGGGAATGGGGGGGCACCGCGCGGTGGGCTGTGTCTGGCACTCGCGGCCCCTGGGCCGGCTGGGGTGCGAGAAGGTGCAAGGCCCTGGCTTGGCGGGGTGCCCGCGGGGGGGGGGGCGGGGGGGGAGTCTGGGACACCCGCGTGGTGGGCGACGCTCGGCGCTCCAGGCCCCGCGCGGGCTGAGGTGCAGGGAAGGGAGGGATGGAGGCCCAGGAGGGGCGGGGCGGGGCGGGCTGGCGGGCGGGGCGGGAGCAGCTGTGCCTGCCGCCAGGGAGCGGGCGCGGTCCAGCCGAGCCATGCGGGACGTGAGCGACGTGTAGCAGGCTCTGCGCAGACTGTTCTATGCAGAGTGGGTTTCAGGCAGCGCCGCCTGCTTCCTGCCAATCGCGGGCACGATCGCAGAGGGAGGTATGCACCTCTGCAAGGCAGGCCGCGCTTCTGTGCTGCTGTGTCGCGTGCCAAACTCACATGCATGTAATGCCACTATGGGTGGCATAAGTCCCCGCTAAAAGCACCCCGGATCTTCACAGGGTGGCCAGTGGCCTGACTGCAGGACTGTCCCACGTCACGGGCTGATGCAAAACTCAGAAGACCGTGGAGGCAAAAAAAACACACACACACACACACCCCGCCCCCAAAGGCCGAGGAAGAGGTGCAAGCTGGGCCGGAGAAATGGGAATTTTAGGGGTTGCTTAGGCAAGGCGCCACCTCACAAGAGTTATTCTGGGGTTTATGGTCAGGTAATGAATAGGCTCTAGTTTTTTCTGCTCAGAGATTAAGGTATACTGAAAATATAAACGGTGACGGTGAAAACCAAGGTGCCTTGGTCCTGTTCCGTCCCGCTCTCCGGCGCCTTCGTGTCCCCTCCTGATGCCCAACCCCTTGGGCCTCTCAGCACCGAGGTGGGGGACCCCAGGTTCCAGGTCTCCGGGGCTGGGTGTTGGAGCGATGTTCAGCACAAGCTAGGGTTCCTAAGGGGTTTAGGAACATGGACGGGGTGAGAAGGACCAGGGAAGCCCCCTCCCCGCGGGTGGCAGGGGTCGTAGGTGGGTGAGACGCACAGGTATCCAGGAGCACCTTTGCCAAGGCGTGACCCAGAGACCTATGCCCCATAGGGCGTCCTTCCCCCTAAGGTAGCAGAGATTTCCCCCCCCCCCAAACTCCTAACCTCTCTCCAACCTGTAGCCCTAATCCTGGTCATCAACTTGATTTGCCTAATCTGGAATGCATGTTAAGAATGTAGACTTACTGGGGTCCCACTCCCAGAGCGGCCGGGCCAGTAGGACGGATTTTAACCAGCATCCAGAGTGGTTTGGCTACGGGGGTCCAGGAAGTGCACTGGACGGCGCCACTTCTTTCCTCCCAGCACAGCCGAGGTGATTATTCTGGGAAGCTGTGCTAGTCGTTTTTAGGGGACGTAGGGGGAGGCTTAAGGAGTGGGATTTGTAGCCGCGGCTGCGTTCTGGGCTTCAGCGGAGGGATGGCAGGAGCAGGGCGCGCTGCTGGTGCCGACCTGCAGGGGGCGCCAGCAGGCCGCCTCCGGCCCGGCCCCCGCCTCGGCCCCCCTCCCCGCGGGAAAGAGGGCTGGAACCTGAGGAATGCGTCCCCGCCCCGAGGCTGACGTCGCTGTGGGCTCGGACTCTTAAAAGCCCCGGCTCAGCGCGAGGCATCCTAGCAGAGCTGGAGACCAGGCAGCTGGTGGGGAAGGCGTCCGACTCGAGCTGGCGCACGGGGACCGCGGCTGTCACCGCGCTGCGAGCATCGCGAGGGCTTCCCGAGCGTCCGAGCCCGACCCTGCGGCGGCTGCGGGTGCAGCCCTAGCCGCCCGCCTGCCTCGCCGCGCTCGCGGCGCCTCACGCCCCAAGCGATCGCTCGTGATCTAGCACAAAGCACGTTTCCAAAAAGCGGCGCACGGGAGAGCAACCGCGCCGCGCTCCCGCGCACGCACCCCCTCTTCCCCTTTGTTTCGGGGGTCGACCAGGCTGCTCTCCTCCCCAAGTCTGACTTCTTCGCGGGGGGCCGAGGGCCGCCGAGTCTAGGCTGCGAAGATGCCCTTGGAGCTGACGCAGAGCCGAGTGCAGAAGATCTGGATCCCCGTCGACCACCGCCCCTCGCTGCCCAGATGTGAGTGCAGATTCGCGCGGGGGCCGGGCCGCAGGGGAGCGGCGCGCCGCGCGGAGAGCCGGGCCATTGTGTGGCGGGCGCCGGCGGGGCCGCCGCGGTGCCGGCTCCGCTCCTCCCGCGCGCCGGGGTCGGCGCTCCCCGCTCCTCCCCGCCGGCGGGCGGGTCCCCTAGCCGCGGCCGCGGGGCGGGGCCGGCGCGGGCCGGCGTCGGGGGCGCCGAGGCCCCGGGAAGGTCCGAGCGCGCCCCGGCCTCCGCTCCCGCCGCCGGGGGGCGGGACGCGCGGACTCGGCGGGAAGCCTGGGGCTGCGGGCCGCTCGGCGACGGCCGCCCGCGTGTCCCGCGGCCCGAACCGCTCTCCCGGGCGTCTGCGGGGCCCAGCGGGCCGAGGGACGCGGCGGACTCTCCCCAGCGTGTCTCTGTCCCTCGCCCCCGCTCCTGCTCTCTGCCTTCCCCCTCCTCTCCACCTCGATCGCCGTCGGCTCTCTCCCGCTTTCCGTGTTTCTCTTCTCTTTAGTTACTTCTCTAGTTTCTCTCTTCGGCCCGTACAGTTTTAATCTCAACTTCTCTTTATATTTCTGTCCGCTCCCTCTTTCCCTCCCCGGCTCCTCGCTCTCTCCTTTTCCATCAGGGTATTTTCTATCCCCGCCCCCGTCCACCAGCGGCTCCCGCGCCGGGGCGACCAGAGAGGGGCCTGGAACGAAGCCTGCGCTCTGGGCTTGGGGAGGGTCCGGGGTCAGTGACCGCGCACTTGGCGGCGCTTCCTGCGCGCGCGCACTCACACCCACACGGTCCGCCGTGCTTGGAATTTGCTGGCAGGTCACCTTCCTGCTCTGTCATGGGCCGTAAATGCTTTGGAAAGCTTTGCCTTTTACCCTGGGCCCCGTCCCTGGCTCTGGAGGGAGCCACCTATGGAAAGGGTGGCCCCTGTGGTTGGAAGGTGACCCCCACCCACCCCCGAGCCTGCCGGGTGGGTAGGGGCGGTGGAGCGGCGGGTGTCCTGCTTCAGGCAGCTTGCCCGAGAGGTAAACGCGGGAGCCCGTGAACCAGTCCTGAGGGTGGCTTCCCGGCGGCGGTGGCTCCTGAGTGCTGGGCAGCCTGTTGGCCGCCTCTGCTGCCAAGTTTCCCAGGGGATGGTCACGGAGGCCATGGTGACAGCTTGCCGCCTCGGGCTTTGCCCAGGTCTGAATCACCACCCCTTCCCCGCCCCCCAGGAGGCGGGGCGAGCCGGCTCCTTGGTGCTCCTAGGTCATCCTGGTGACGGAGACCAGGCAAGGTGCTCCCGACACTGGGGCCGCTCCTCCACCACCCTGTCCCCTCTGCTCAATCTGAGGATTCTGGGGGCCACAGTAGCCTCAAGGAGGACTGGCTTCTTTGCAAGGCGGCCCCGGGCGGGAGCTTTGCCGTGTGTTTCTTGCCCCCAGCCCCCCCAGCCCTCCCAGCCCTCTCCCATACACTCTCCAACTCCAGTCTCCACTGGGCCAACCACAGTGACCCCCGCTGGGCGTGGGGAACCAGCGCCTTCCATCAGTCCTGAGGGATGCGGCCACCGCAAGACACAGAGGCGACCCCGCCCTTTTTGACTTCTGAATAAAAGCAGTATTTACGGATTACTTTGTAAGCTGACATTTGGTCGTACAAATCTAGTTTGGTTCTCTGTCTCCACAGTAGTGCGTGTGTGTGTGGGTCTGGGCGCTCACACGTGCACACAGGGAGAAGTCCCCCGAGCTTCAGGATGGGGGTTCGAGGTTGGGTGTGGACGGCACTGAGATTGGCCGGTGTTCGATCTGTCGTGTCGCGAGTCGGAGACGCGCAAGCGTGCACTGATGCTTCCTTCTTCCAGGCTCCGGGGACCCATCCATTAGCCTCCATCAGTCTGCACGTCTCACACGCAGATTAGAGATTTGCCTAATATCCCTGGTGTGTGCACGGGGCGCGGGGTGCTAAAGCTGATGGATTAAGTCTCTCGGTCGCTGGTCCCCGCCCCCCGCGGGAGTCCCCGAGCTGGTTCTGGGGTGTGGTCTCAGACACATTTCCTCCTTAGAAAGATGCCTGCACCCTGGGTGTTTGTTACAGGACCTGATTTCAGGCTGTGCTGTCTTTCTCCGTTTATACAGTCACATTTGTCTCTCATCAGAATGGGGGAAAGAGGGTATTTTTTGCTGCATCTTTCCTGATTCCCTCCGCCCCGCCCCCCCCCATCTTTAATGGTATTGGGAAACGTGGACGGATTTTCTTCCTTCCAAACCTGTGACCATCTTTCTAAGTGGTGTCTTCGTTGAGAGTCGACAGCAGAAGCCACTGAGGTTCGTTTATTAAACGGTGGCGCGGTGAACATTACCGCTCACGCGCAGAGGACAGGCGAGGGAAGGCGCTGGGTGGGTTAGTCTGAGGATCTTTCTGGCACTAACTTTCTGGCATCAGTGGGGTGCCCTGTTGCGACACGCCCGTGGCGGTAAATGCCACTTACAAAACCTGCCGTTTCCTTCAAATGCAAACTGGTAACAGGACTTACTGACAAGGACGTCATCCACGAGGAGTACATCATTGACTGGCTAACTGTGCTGTTTGTTTACCGTCACTATGGGGGGGGGAGGCTGGGTGGAAGTCCTTACTTATTTGGGCCAGTTACTTATCCACTGGGGGCCAGTTTTTACAACCCGACACGTTACATACTGTCCACAGATACATTTTCATCTCAGTAGGGGCTTCCCCCACCGATGGTGTCCCAGCTTAAAGAAGGTAACGGGGACGTTTGCAGAAATCTCTGCCTCATCCCTGGCTGGCCACTACCGTTGACAGCAGTGATTCTCAGCCCTGGCTGTACTTTACAGTCATTTTGGGGAAAAAAGAAAGAAAGAAAAAGAAAAATCCCTCCTGGAAGCCCAAGCCAGGTATTAGAAGTCCTGTAGGCAGTGATCCTGAATTTTTTAGAAGCTTTCTCAGTTCTGCCACTGGTTGAGGACCATCGGTTCAGGTTAGGAAAGGGCACCTGGAGAATTTCAGGTGAGAGAGACCCAAGTGAGCCCCAGTTCCGTGCCTCACGGCTTGTGCAGTGGGACCTGTCTTCTTTGTGCCTATTAATTTCCTCACATCTGGGGCGCCTGGGGGGCTCCGTCCATTGAGCCACCGACTTGAGCTCAGGTCATGATCTCACAGTTCATGGGTTCGAGCCCTGCATCCGGCTCTGTGCTGACAGCTCAGAGCCTGGAGCCTGCTTCCGATTCTGTGTGTGTCTCTCTCTCTGCGCCTCCCCTGCTCATGATTGGTCTGTCTCTGTCTCTCAAAAATAAATAATAAAATGTTAAAAAAAATTAGAAAAAAAGCGCCTCACATCTGGAATGAGGGAAACGGGCAGAGACCGATGGAGGCCGTTGGAGGAAGCAGTTCACACACGTCCCATGGTCATTAATCCTTCCAAGGACCTTATGAAGCATCCTTCCATCTCACAGGCAAGGAGACGAAGACACTGGGAGACCAAGTAACTTGGCCAAGGTCCGAGGCGGTGGTGGGGCCCGGCCACTTCCAGCACTGTGTGTTTGACTCCAGGCCCCGCTCTCCCCTCTCAAGGCTGTCACATGATGCTCTAAAACGCCCCGTTCCTCTCTGTGGCCGACAGAGACCACACCAGGTCAGGAGGGCTGTTTGTTGCACTCAGGATAGTTAGGCATGAGTTAGAGTGTGCACGCGAGGTGGTGAGTGAGTATGGTGTCAGCAGTGGGACAGAAGAACTTTCTGGGCCCGCATTCTGTTAGCCCAGGGCCAAGTACCTGAAGCCCGTTTCCCAAAGAGCCCTTCCGAGGGGGCCCGGGGCAACGGGGGGTCACAGCAGGTCTTTCTGTGCAGTATGGGGTCGGCCCTTGCACATGGGGAAGTGCCGCCATCTGCACCTGCAGCTGGCCGTCCGTCTGTCCTCAACAGCCCTTTCATTTGTTTCCCCGAAACGTGTCATTGGAGCTGATTACCTGCTTGCCGAAAAGAATGCCAGTGACGTGGCATCGTTTGAAGTTGCCATTTTCCAGGGCCCGTGGATAGAAGGAGGCTTGCGGGAGGTGTGGGAGCGACAGCAGCGTCTTCTGACAGTTTGTTTTACTTCCCGAGCGTGGGCTGTGGGTGTCGGTGAGGTGGGCGAGCCGTGGATTCCTGCTGGTGTCATGCGTGACACGTTATCAGGGACATGTCATTTCGTCTGGGGCGGGGGCTGGACTGGGAACCCTGGCACGCAGCCTGCTCTGTCCGGGACGAGGGGTTCAGCCTGGCCCGTCTAGGGCTGGCCACTCAGGTCACCCTCACCAGCTGGCCTCCTGGTCATCGTCTGCCTTCCTGTACCCGCTCACACACAGGGGACCCGCACGTGAGCAGCGTGCGCGTTGTACTGATAACGGCGGGGCTGGCTGGGGGCGATCAGGGCTTAGCTCGGGGACTGCTCAGGGACACGGTCTCTGGCTCCCCGAGTCAGACAGACCCCCGTGGACCCCTGGCGCCAGCGTCAGCCCCTCTGCTTTCGTCACAGCCTTTACCACACTCCGGAATGACTTTGCGCGTACAGTGTCTCTTCCCCACCCCAGATCGGACGCTTCTCAGCACAGGGCTGTGCCCACATGGTGCCCTGTGCTCACAGGGCACTAGCACAAGTGTCTGCCCGGTGAACGGATGAATGGAATGACATAGACTTGAGGGTGACTTCCCAGAGCCTGGTGGCTTTCCATGATCTCTTAACTCAAGTGACAGCCTTCACCCTGCGTGACACTTTTAGCTTGAGCTCCACGGCTCCCCGCCCCGCCCCGGGCTGCGGCCCCGCGGCCTTTAAACAGTGGTGTCTTTAGCTTTCGACATAGCGAGCGTACGTGCACCGCCTAAACACGCTTACGGTGACACCTAAGCTGCACATCTAAATACCCCCGAGTATAAAAACTGTTTGGGGGAGGGGGTCCAGAAAAGTTAAACTACTCCGTGTTTGTGTCAGATGAAATGAAGCACCCACGAGGTTTGGGGAAGACTGTGTTGAACTCCATACTCCCCTTCCCTGATCCCTGTGCCTGCTGGCGGGAGAAGAGGAAGATGGTGTGAGACGTGGGAGGAGGCGCTCTTCTTCCGTGGGTTAACAAGGTCCACAGAGAAGAAGAGACTGAGGGTCTGGGGGGAACTGAGCCACGGACAGGTGATTCTAGGACGGAGGTAGCCTGTGAGTTTTAAAGAACACGGAGGGACGCCGGTGGCTTAGTCAAAGCCTGTTCTGTTTGAGACCCAGACGCGCCAGGGTGGAGTGACAGCCACGGCCCAGTGGGTAGCTCCGCCGAATCTTGTGCAAGGAGCCAAAGGAAGGGAGAGAACGGCTTCTGCTTTGCCAATAAGAGACAGGTGATTGATTTGGGTTTGCGATTCAACTTGAAGTTGTGGCTTACGGCGTCTCCTCTGCCATGCCTTCACGGGCATTAGCTCTCAAAGCGTCTCCTGCCAGAGGAGGTTGGAGCATATGGTTACTTGATAGTAGAACGAATCCCCGGTGTGAGAAATCAGCCAGCCTCTGTCTTCGCTTACCTGGCACGAGCCCATCGAAAGTAGTCCATGCCCGTGCACAGCTGAGCGGAGGCAGGGAGGGAGCGCGGGTCCATCCGATGGTCCCGGCCTGTTGGGATGCTCTTGGGGGCAGTGGCGAGGCGGGGACGTCCGGTAAGCCCAGGGGCCGGCCTGTGACTTGAGGGAAGGATCAGGAGAGTCAGTGCTTCCCGGCGTGTAAGTGAGAAGACTTCTCGTGTGTCGCCTGCAGCTGACACGGTGCATATAGTAGGACATTGTCTTATGTCCCCGCTGGTTTCCGGGGAGGCCATCACTTTTCTTGGGACTCAAGAAAACCCACTGGCGCTTTTGTGCTGCACTTGTGTGCTCACATCGGGCAGGGAAATGCCTGTCTTCCAGGAATGCATTTGTGCCCAGCACCGGGAGCAGGGGACCCCCAGCCACGGGCTTCTGTGGCTCCTCCGTGTCTCCTGGGCTCCTGGTGGCCTTTCTTCCTCCTCCTCACTCTGCAGGAGGTCCCTGATGGGCTCGGTCACGAAGGAAGAAACAGCCCCCTCTGTGTTTTGTCTGCTTCCTCTCTGTCCCCAGCCCACAGGTCAGGGGGCAGATCCCAGAATAACGTGGTGGGCGTTTGGCCACGTGATCGCAGTCTGGCCAGAAGCTGAGTGTGGGCCGTGCCGGGGTGGCCAGCTTAGGGAAGGTGTCCTCTTTCAAGCCTGTGCCTGTCGGTGGCCTGGTGGCTCTCTTTCCGTCCCCATCTGGCACTTGCTGGCTTAGGGAGAGACAGAGCCCCTGTTTACGTCTGGCATCTGCCTGGATCTGTGGGGTGGTCGCAGTAGCTTTGTCTCACCCGAGTGGCCAGTGCCCGGGAGCAGTGGCGCGCAGCTGACCAGGAGAGCTGAGGTTGGCTGTGGCGGCCAGTGAGCTCTAGGCGCTGTCGCCGGGGTGGGAGGGGCGGGCGGCCAGTCTCGTGCTCCCAGGGGGCAGCCCCTGTTACTCTTGTCACCAGCATGCTGGAGTCACCTTAGGGTCTCAAATGCAAGACTCCAGCCAAGGAAATACTGCACCTTAAGTCTCCAGAACAGGGCACTTCGGGCTGCTTTCTTAAAATCCAGAGAAAACCTCTCTCCCTGGTGTCTTATTATTGAAACATTTCTCCACGGTTCACCTCATCCCCACTGGTGCTGGGGAACCCCTTCCTTATGGTGCTTTCTGCTCTAGGGTTGGTAACAGGCGTCCTGGCTGGGTTTAGGGCCCTCAGGTTGTGACTCTGGGGTTGGGACAGTCCCCCTGTCCCACCTGACCTGAAAGCAAGATAAAGATGTGTGACTGGGGGCAGGGCGGGGCTCTGGCCAGCAGAGGGTTGAGGCGTTGCCGGACTGTAAAACGCCCAGGGCTCTGAGGGGGCCCGGAAGTGGGACTTCTGCAGGATTCTCAGAGGTCGGTTGCGTGGCTCACGGCAACTTCGCTCTCTCCCGCAGCCTGTGGGCCGAAGCTGACCAACTCCCCGACCGTGATCGTCATGGTGGGGCTCCCGGCCCGGGGCAAGACATACATCTCGAAGAAGCTGACTCGCTACCTCAACTGGATTGGCGTCCCCACGAAAGGTGAGCCAATGTGCCAGGGCCAAGGTCGTTCCAGGGAGCGCTTCGGTCTTGCTCACCAACCCCTGTAGCCCCCAAAAATGGGCTGTCCTTCCAATCCCAGCTGCTGGGACCTGCCTTGCGGGGCCGGTCTTGGACTGGCCTGTCCCCACAAGCGAGGGGGACCAGTTCTGGCCAGGTCACTCGGCACGCTGTATCCGTCTCCTCACTTTGTGCTGGTGTCTTTCCCCTGCCGCTCTGTCATTCCCACTGCCCCACAGCCTGCCCGGCTCAGCCCTCACCGCCTTCTGCCCACACGGTCTATGGGATCTGGACCCTCCCCTTTTTTAAAACGTTTGTTTTTGATAGCGTGAGCGGGGGAGGTCCAGAGAGAGAGAGAGGGAAACAGGGTCTGATGCGGCTTCTGTGCCGATAGCAGTGAGCCCAGTGTGGGTTCGAACTCATGAACCGCAAGATCGTGGCCTGACCGGCAGTCGGATGCTCAGCCAACCGAGCCACCCAGGCACCCCGTGCCCTTTAAGTTACCGTCGCACTTACTCACGACGTTCTACTGACTGTCATAAAATGCTCCACACCTTTGGTTACCTTTGTGTGGCTCTTGGCTGGGTCTTTCCAACTGCACGGGTAGGGCCGTGAGGTGGGAGACTAGGTTTTGCATCCGGCGTCCCCCACGGTGCCCAGTGCGTGGTGTCGTGTGGTCAATGTCCCGTAAATGCTCCATGCTTCCCGGGTCAGCAGACGCGTGGCGGTTAGTGGGAGACCCGGTGCCGTCCTGGGGGACCGTGCGCAGGAGTCCCTCTGCCCCTGCTCTCGCGGGACGCGGGACGGCCGCGCCCTCACACAGCCTCACGGAGCTGCCCCTGCAGACAGGTCCACCCTCTGGCCTCCGTGCCTGAGCAGAACCTCAGTGAGGGTGGTGTCGCTGTGTTGGGAGCTCCCGGGTGTTGGGGGCCCCTCCCTCCCCGGGGCCGGCTAAGGGCCCCCGCCTCTGTGCCCGCAGTGTTCAACGTCGGGGAGTACCGCCGGGAGGCCGTCAAGCAGTACAGCTCCTACAGCTTCTTCCGGCCTGACAACGAGGAGGCCATGAGGGTCCGCAGGTGAGGCCCGGGGCCGGGCGGGGCCGGGTGGGGCGGGGCCGGGCAGGGCCGGGCTTCCCACAGTCCGAGTTTGTCCGCGAGGCCCCTGTGAGCCTCACTGCTTCCTCTGCCCCCAGAGGGTTGAGTTCCGCTGCTGGTCAGCATAGATCGAGGCCACGTCTCGATGGTTTTTGCAGAAAACCTTCCGCTTACATTGGAAGAGGATTTGTCTTTTAAGCCCAAGGTGGTTGGGAGACCCAAGGGCGCTGGTGCTCAGCCCTGGCAGTGCTCCAGGGTCACCGGGGAACAGGGGAAGACCCGAGGTGGGACGCCCCTGAATACAGCCGTGAGAATCCACAGGCCCGGCCTGAGCGGCCGCCTTGTTAAAGCTCCCCGTGAGATTTCAGGGCGCAGCCAGGCATGTGCCCCACTTCCCGAGGGCAGCTGTAGCCGCCTGTCCACAAGGCTGGACCGGGAGCCTCTGGGCCCCCGGGGACCGGGCCAGCCTGGGCAGGTGGCCCGTCACGCTGCTCGCCAGGATGAGCGACGGGTTGCCGGGCCTGCCCCCGTCGGACGGGCCGGTCGGACGCGGGCTTCTCCCCTGTGTGTTGCAGGCAGTGCGCTCTAGCTGCCCTGAGAGATGTCAAAAGTTACCTGACGAAGGAAGGGGGCCAGATCGCAGTAAGTCCGGGGGAGGTGCCCGCTCTGTGCCTGATGCCATGGCACGCAGTGCCCTGGAGAGGGAGAAGGGTAGACCCTGACCGGGCAGTGCCGAGAGCCACTAGGAGCACCTCAGAGAGGGACGAGTGCCTCTAGCCTGAGAGTGGAGGGGAGCAGGTGCCTAGAGCTGCCTGGTGGGGCCTGAGGGGGGGCGGTCAACTGGGGCGGACCCGGGGCAGGGCCAGCACTGTGCTCTGCTCGCCCCTCCCCTGTGCTGGGGGGGCAGCTCCCCCAAGGCTCACACTCGGAGGTGACTGCCCTCACCTGCTTGTGGTTTGGTGAATACTGTTAATCTTGAACTTGGGCTCCCTTCACTGCCCTTCTGTCTCCCCATCAGGTGTTCGATGCCACCAATACCACCAGAGAGAGGAGACACATGATCCTTCATTTTGCCAAAGAAAATGATTTCAAGGTGAGCGGAACTAGCGGTCTGGCTCCAGAGCCCGCGGAGCAGAGGCTGCTCGGGCTGACTCCGGGGTCGGCGGCGTCTCTGCTCCGGGCCGGGGTCTCTACCTCCCGCCGCTCTGGTTTGCTGCGTGCGGATCGGGCCTCTCCTGGGGGAGTCGGGCGGTGGGATGGGCCAAGGACTCGGGAGTGAGCGGTGGTTCGCTCATGTGTTTGGGTGTTTGTAAGTGGGCTTCTCGAATGCAGCGGTGACATCTGCACTTGGTGTCACGTTTGAGGTTTCCTAACTTCCCTCCTTGCTTGCTTCCAGGTGTTTTTCATTGAGTCTGTGTGCGATGACCCGATGGTTGTGGCCTCCAACATCATGGTAAGACAGCGCAGGACCCCGCTCTGGGGTGACAGTCGGAGAAAAGGGGGGAACCCGCTGGGGCCCAGAGCAGTAACTAGTCCCTGAGCACGAGCCGGCCGTCACAGGCTGTGGTTTTGTCTGGAACCTGGGATCCGGGGAGGCGGGGGGTGCAGCGCGGGAGACCATTGAGAAGCACGTTCTGTGGCCTGCCCTGGCTGTATCTGGGGTCCTCGCAGACGGCCGGCGGAAAGCAGCCTTTGCGGGACCTAAGAGATACAGCAGGGGCCTGGGGCCAGCTTCTGTGAGTGGCGGCAGCTTGGCAGGTGGACGGGGACAGAGCTGCTTGGGACAAAGGGCCGCTCACCCTGCCAGACGGGAAGACCGGCAGCAGGCTGGACGCGTTAGCTGGGAAGGTCCCCAGTCGGGAAGACTGAGTGTCGATAACACTTCACAGACGGGAAGGCAGAACCCCCACGCGTGGGAGGAGCGGAGGTTACACAAACCGAGGGTAACTGGCAGCTTAATTTAATTAGTTCTTAAGTTTTGCCCCTTGAGAGCAAGATAGTCTAAGTGGAAACAGTTTCCACGAAGACACTGCCACCGGTCACCTTCTCGCATAGATGGCTTTCTGTGCAGCTTAAACACGTGAGACTCGGACGTGTCTCTAACGAGAAGCAGGTCTGATGCTTCCGCGGGGAACCCTGGGGTTTGCTGTGTCACAGACACGTCTTTAGAGGGTTCCTGAGGATTCGTTGGCTTCCGGTGTTGGAACTTTCCTCCAAGGCAGTGGAATGTGTACAAGCGTTTCTAAGAACCGAGTTCGTAGTGCAGAAGGGGCTGTTCAGATTGTGGAAAATCCAGACCCGTTTCATCGGGTCCAGAGCAAGGGGCTCCAAGGACGGGGACGTAGAGCGGAAGTTGCTGTCATCCGGACAAAGGGTTTTGCTGTGTCTCTTTAGTTTCGTTCTACTTGGTCCTCTTGGTAGCGAGGCGCTCATTTCCGCAGTGAGCAGTCGGCACATGCGTGGCTGGCGACTCACCGCTGATCTGGTCCCCCTGTTCACACATCTGCTTGTTCACCCCGCCCCTCCGTGTTCAGAAATCTCTGTCTCCGAGTAAGCTCCAGAACAGCTTTGCAGCGTAAGCGTCCCCCCTGCTCTCTGGTGGTGGCCGTGCTAGGGAGGAAGGGGTTTGGGCACCGAGATTGTTTTCCACCGTGGTGAAATACACAATTTACCGTCTTCACCCTGCAAGTGGTCAATCCTGTGGCTGTCAGCACACTTGTGTCTGTGCACTGTGGTGGCCACCGTGCATGTGCAGAACCTTTTCATCTTCCCAGACCGAGACTCTGCACCTGTGAGGCACTGGCTCCCCATTGAACTCAGGGGTGTTGTTTTTTTTAATGTTCATTTATTTTGAGAGAGAGAGAGAGCATGTGAGCTGGGAAGGGGCAGAGAGAGAGGGAGAGAGGATCCCAAGCAGGCTCTGCGCAGTCAGTGCAGAGCCTGATGCAGAGCCCGATCTCACGATCCGCGAGTTAATGACCTGAGCCCAAATCAGGAGTCAGACACTTAACCAGCGGAGCCACCCAGGTGCCCCTGAACTCAGTTTTAAGAATACATATTTTTCATGTCTGTCTATTTTTGAGAGAGAGAGAGAACAGGAGAGGAGCAGAGAGAGAGAGGGAGGGAGACACAGAATCAGAAGACAGGCTCCAGGCTCTGAGCTGTCAGCACAGAGCCCGACGTGGGGCTCAAACTCATGAACCATGAGATCATGACTTGAGCGAAGTCGACGCTTAACTGACTGAGCCCCCCAGGCGGGCGCCCCTGGACTCGGGCTTCAGAAGAGTGTCTGCCTCTCTCATGGCAGCAGTAGCTCTCTCAGACTTACTGCGCGCTTATCAGGGAAGGAGAACCTGAGGGTCGTTTCTTCTCCCTTCTCTTCCCATGAGAGCAAACCTCAGGAAGGACCGGGCCTTCCCGGTGGAGAAGCACTAGTTGGGGAGCAGCTTCAAGCACGTGGTGCCCCATCCGTGGGTGGTAGCAGCGGGAATCCTGCCTGGCACACGGGACAGGGCACCGCCAGCAACTCGGGAGCGCGCCTTTGCTAACCAACAGCCCGCCCTTGGTGTGGGGGACACTGCGGATGCGGATCCAGAACTCAGACTGAGGGTTGGCGGTCTGGGGGTGATCCTCTGTGTGCCGTGGGTGCCTCTTCGCGGCCTCACTGGGTTATGACTCATGCCCTGGTGTATTTATTTTTTTCTTTCTTTAAAAATGTTTTAATGTTTATTTTTGAGAGAGAGAGAGAGAGAGTGTGTGTGTGTGTGTGTGTGAGAGCAGGGGAGGGTCAGAGAGAGAGGGAGACACAGAATCCGAAGACAGACTCCATCCAGGCCCTGAGCTGTCAGCACAGAGCCCGATGTGGGGCTCGAACCCACGAACCGTGAGATCATGACCCGAGCCGAAGTCGGACGCTTAACCGACTGAGCCCCCCAGGCGCCCCAGTTTCTTTCCTTCTCCTAAATGCTGGGGGGGATCATCATCGCTCCGCGCTGGCCTGTACGTCCCCTCTCTGCGAGCCCCAAATCCCGCTTCGTCTAAGCAGAAAGCCTTGCAGCGTGACTCATCTGCTGCCTCTCTGTGCTGCTGCAGGAAGTTAAAATCTCCAGCCCGGATTACAAAGATTGCAACTCGGCAGAAGCCATGGACGACTTCATGAAGAGGATTAGTTGCTACGAAGCCAACTATCAGCCCCTCGACCCCGATAAATGTGACAGGTAACGGCGAAGAGGTGACTGTTTCGGAGTCTCCTGCTTTACTAGGGGTTCTTGGGGGTTTTTTGTTCTTGTTTTTGTTTCTTAGTGTTTTCTTGCTGTCTACACAAAGCACCCGCTCCTGGATCCTTTTATAAACTGTCTTTTAAAACATCTTTTAAAAAAAATCCTTGATCGCGTATTTCACGTGACTGTTTTCGGCACTAACTGTAGAAGCATGTGTGCGCCCCGTCCTGCTCCTGTCCCCTGACGTGTCCCTTCTCTCTGCTCTCGTCTCCCGCCTTCCTCTCCCCTCTTCTGACCACACGTTGGGTACTGCCCACGTGTTCTGTCTCTGAGAAAACAGATTCAGTCTGCGCCCTTGTGTCGTGGGTCTTGGGGCACCGAGCCTCTGCAGTCGGCCCTGGGCCCCGGGGTCTGCACCCGGGCTGGCTGGGCTGGGCTGGGCTGGGCTGTCAGCGGGCTTCTGACCGGCTGGTCGCCTTCCTGCACAGGGACCTGTCCCTCATCAAAGTGATCGACGTGGGCCGGAGGTTCTTGGTGAACAGGGTTCAGGACCACATTCAGAGCCGCATCGTGTACTACCTGATGAATATCCACGTGCAGCCCCGCACCATCTACCTGTGTCGGCACGGCGAGAGCGAGCACAACCTCCAGGGGAAGATCGGAGGGGACTCGGGTCTGTCCAGCAGGGGCAGGAAGGTAGGGGGGGAGCCGGGGAGCAAGGTGGGCGGCTGAGGGCCGGGGCACGTCCCCGTGTGTGTGTGTGTGTGTGTGTGTGTGTGTCGGGGGGAGAGGGTCTCCGGGGCTGTGCGGGAGGATGTGCCTGGGGGGGGCCGCTCCTTGACAGCAGAGCCACGTCCCTGACGGGGAGCGAGACCCCCACTTCCCCACGAGGGGCGGCAGCCTGAGTCAGGCTGTCCCTCTGGTCCCTCACCCTGGCAGTTTGCCAACGCCCTGAGCAAGTTTGTGGAGGAGCAGAACCTGAAGGACCTCAGGGTGTGGACCAGCCAGCTGAAAAGCACCATCCAGACGGCGGAGGCCCTGCGTCTGCCCTACGAGCAGTGGAAGGCGCTCAACGAGATCGATGCCGTGGGTGCCCGGGCCTGGCCTTGGCCGTGGGGCTGGGGAGCCGGAACGGGAGGGCACGGAGGTCTCTCCCCGCCCCGGATCGAGCGCCCTGCTGACCCGCACGTGCCGGGTTGAGCGACTCGAGGTGACCTCTGGGTGTTCCCACCAGGGCGTCTGTGAGGAGATGACCTACGAGGAGATCAGGGACACCTACCCCGAGGAGTACGCGCTGCGCGAGCAGGACAAGTACTACTACCGCTACCCCACCGGGGAGGTGCGTGCGGCCGCGGGTGCTGTGCCCGCAGGAGCCCGTGGCAGGCCAGGCCCAGGTGGCCCCATTCGGGTACCTGTGCTCAGCAGCCGCGTGCTCCGGGAGGAAGGGGCATGAAGGGCTCTTGGGTCCCGGCTCCCCCTTATGCTTTCCGATGCCTGTTCCCGGCACTCTCCCTTTCGAATCCAGTTTTCCTAACCTGAACCGTGGCAACAGCTCCAGGAGAAGTACAGTTGTTTTTCTCCTGTGCACGGCGGTGAGACGTGTGTCTCTCGGATGAGCACACGGTGATGCGGGAGACAGCAGTGCCGGGGGGCGGGGGGGTACGCCAGTTCCCCCTTGGCTGCGGACGCGGTGGCAGCCGGGTCATCTCAGGTCCTGCGTGTCACTGAACTGAGGCTGCGTGTAGTCCCTGCCCTCTGGCTGATGCAGCCCCTGGGAGGTGCTCTGGGGTCGGCTGCGGGCAGCCTGGTGAGGTCTGTCAGGTCTCCGTTCCCTCCTGCTCAGGGCGCTCACCTCCGCGGCCCTCGTTCCCAGAACCTGATTCCAGAGCGAACAAGGGAAGCCACAGAGGGACGTGTATGAATAAGGAGCCTTGGTGGCCCTAGAAGCCACATGCCCTCCCTTTTTTTTTTTTCAATTATTTTCTTATTGGGAGAAAATTCGCAAAATGTAAAATTAACTGAGGTATATTATTCAGTGGTTTTTAGGTATATTCACAGTACCGTGCAACCATTCCCACTAATTCTAGAACATTCCATCATTCCAAAAAGCAACCCCAGTCATCCCCCCTCCCCCAAGCCCTGGCAACCAGGGGTCTACTTCCGGTCTCTGTGGGGTTGCCCACTGTGTACGTTTGACAGAAACGGGGTCCGACAACACGTGGCCCCACTGTGTGTGACTTCTCTCAGTGTGACGTTTTCAGGGGCCCTCGCGTTGTAAACTGTGTCCAGACATCAGTCAGTTCCTCGCTTCCCCAGCGTGGAGAATTAGGAGGCAGCCGTTAGAGGGAGGACAGCGGGTTTCTGTTCTGGCTGCGGGTTACGTCACATCCGCCCCAACACGGGGACGGTCGCCCTTTTCTAGGAAGCCAGTCCATGTGGGTCCCCAGCGGCCATGAGGGGTGCGGCCCTGAGTCACCGCAGGCTGTTGATCCATTATCCACTTACTGCGGGTCCTCTGGTTCCTAATGGGGAAGAGGCGGGGCCGAGGCGACAGAGCCCCGCCCCCGGCCCGCCCCGGTGTGTGCCTCTGCGCCAGGGCACCGACCCGCCCCTCCGTCCCTCCGTCTTGCAGTCTTATCAGGACCTGGTGCAGCGCCTGGAGCCCGTGATCATGGAGCTGGAGCGGCAGGAGAACGTGCTGGTCATCTGCCACCAGGCCGTCCTGCGGTGCCTCCTCGCCTACTTCCTGGACAAGAGCGCAGGTGCACCGACCCGAAGCCTCCTCATGGCACTGGGGGCGATCGGGGTCCCCGGAAGGGCAGCGGGAAGCTAGCCGAGGGGTTGGGGGTTGCAGTGACCCAGCACCTTCCCCACAGGACCGTGGTCTCCACCCTACCTCTGCAGAACAAAGAGCCCAGAAAATTCTTAATGAGACTTAAAATTTAAGCCTGTGTGTACTCAAGGTTCACTTGAATCCTGACACTCCTAAAGTGTTCCGAGAAAGATACGTTTTTTTTAAAGCTTATCTATTTTTTTGCGGTGGGGGGGGGTTGGGAGAAGAATCCTAAGCAGGCTTAGAGCTGTCAGCACAGAGCCGGCGTGGGGCTCGAACTCATGAACTGTGAGATCACGACCTGAGCCGAAACCAGTAGTCCGCCGCTTAGTCTACTGAGTCCCCCAGACGCCCCTGTTTTTTTTTTTTTTTTCCTAACTCTCATGCATCACGCAAGGGTAGGTTTGGGTTTGTTTTGGTTCTGTTCTTTTGGCTAGCTGTTTTTTTCTAAGCTGCCTGCCTTGAGCAGGGGGCCTATGTGTCGGGGGAGGAGGAGACGCCCCTGTTTCCTGCTTGGCGTGGACTCCGGGGGCACCGACAGCTCGCAGAAGCTCTCCCTGGGGACTGGCGTGTGTCTGTCCTCAAGGCTCCTAGCTGATCGTGAGGCCCTGTCCCTTCTTTTCAGAGGAGATGCCTTACCTGAAATGCCCCCTTCACACCGTCCTGAAGCTGACCCCCGTCGCTTACGGTGAGTATGGGGACACAGCCCCAGCCAGGATGTCCCCTGGGACGCTGGCTCGTGGTGGCTCTGGGGCCGTCAGCGGCCTGTCCCCTCGAACCAGAAGCCAACCTCTGTCCCCGCCCCCCCATCCAGGCTGCCGTGTAGAGTCTATCTACCTGAATGTGGAGTCCGTGAGCACGCACCGGGAGAGGTCAGAGGTGAGTGTGAGCCCCCCGCCAACGGCTCCCCGGCCCCCCCACCCCGTGCTGGCCTTCGTCCCTAGAGGGTCTCTGTCGAGTGACAGGCCCGGTGGGTGCGAGCACTTGGGAGGCCCCACGTTGCGTTGCCTGTGACCCGACCCTGCGTTTTTCAGCGGGTCCTCTCTGCAGTCGTCCGTTTGACAGTGGCCGGCCTTTGTGACCTTCTCCCCTGCTTCTCCGCAGCTGCCCCTGTGTTGCTACCTTGTCTTTATGTGTGGCTTCTTGGCATCTTCTCTGTCTCACTTTGCATGCACCCTCCCCCCCACCCCTGTGCGTTCCCACTTAACCCAGGATATGAGTGTGGAAGAGGAAGGTCCGTCCTGCTCTTTCCCCCGTAGACACGGCCCCGTTACTGTCGTCTTTTCCTTTGGGGCAGCCGAGACGCCTTCCGCGTTCTAGACTTACTGGTTCAGGCCGGATCAGCAGATCCACTCAGTCGTCCGTGCACGCTCAGGTGCAGAATCACCAAGAGGACGGAGATTGTGGAGGGGGGTTGGGCAGCAGGGGCTCGGGACGGCGAGCGCAGGGTTTCTGCGGGAGGCAGACCCCAGGCGGCTTGCGTCTGACTCCCCCTGGGGAGGCCTCTCCTCTGGCGGGCAGCCCGGTCGGACCCGCAGGGGCAGAGCAGACTGCTGCCCTGGACGAGGCTGGGAAGGAACGTTGGGTTTATGTCGAACAACGACGCTTGGCCAGCTGACCGTTTCCCTCGCACCGAGGGTGACGTTCCCGTCACCGGGACACCTCTCTGTTTCCCAAGACGCTTGGCAGGAAGGTTTTGGCCTTAAAATCCCAGCTTCTATCAGCCCGTGTGGCTCGAGGGCCGCCGGGGACCCAGGTGGGCTGGCCTTGGCCCCGTCACCGCCCCCACTTGTGACCGTGGGTGGTGGGTGCCGCATTTCCTCCCAGCTCGGCTCCGCCAGGGGGGCTGGGCCCGAACTGGGCCCCAGTGGGCGCTGCGCACACTTCCCTCTGCAAACCTGGGGCAATGTCTTCAGGGAGACAGACCTCCGCTCAGGCCCCTGAGCCACAGGCTGCAGAGTCAGAGGCCTGGGGACACAGTCCTCACTCCATTGTGATGTCAGTTGGTGGGAGGCCTCGTGTCTGGGCCTGGCCTGCCGGTGCTGCCACCTCAGGCTTTCTGCACCGTCTCTCCTGACGGGTTGACGCCGGCATGGCTTGTCCTAAGCAGGGGGAGAGTGGTGGCGAGCGGGAGCCGTTCCTTGTCTGCCGTAGATCCTGGCTCGCCGTCAGCGCAGGGAGTCCGGCACCGACCCCGACCCCTCCCTGCCCGCAGTGGTTACTGAGCCCCCCACCCAGGCCTCCCTTCCCCCTCCTCGCTCTCTTGGGGGCTGGCGGCCAGGTTCTTTCCTCCCACCTCGTCGTCTGCCGTCCTTGAGGGTCTGTCTGCAGAACTGGTCTTGTGCGCCCCCCTCGCCTGCTTTGTGGACGTCGTGCTTGTCTGAGTGGGGGCTCAGGAGGTCACCCCTTGTGCTTGCGGACTGGGGGCCGGTCCCCGGGGCCAGTCGCCGTGGTCAGTCTTGTCTCTGTAAAATCCAGAAGCAGAGAATCGTGTTTGGTTTGGTTTGGGGTTTTTTTGTTTGGTTGGTTTTTTTGTTTTTTGGGGGTTTTTTTTTTTGGCTTATTTACCTCCCCCCTCCTTGTAACTGTCGCCTTCTCTCTTTTGTCTTTGTCTCGCTTAGGATGCAAAGAAGGGACCTAACCCGCTCATGAGACGCAATAGCGTCACCCCACTAGCCAGCCCCGAGCCCACCAAAAAGCCGCGCATCAACAGCTTTGAGGAGCATGTGGCTCCTGCCTCCGCTGCCCTGCCCGCCTGCCTGTCCCCGGAGGCGCCCGCGCAGCTGCCCGGACAAGTGCGTTCACCCCTTCCTTCCTCACCGTCCGTGCGGGTCGTGGAGAGCAGCCCGGGCAGCCTGTGTGGGCAGGGGGCGGGGCGAGAATGCGGGGACGCCCCCCACCCCCGGTCCGTGCCGCCCTGGGGTCCTTCCCTGCCGCCCTGCGTCGCCCACCTCTTTGCTGAGGAGCAGAAACCCGGGCAGAGCTGAAGAAATGGCCGAGTGTCTGCGTCCCACTCACATTCCTGAATACTTATTTTTTGTTTCTCAAACAAGATGAAAGACAAAGCCCTAGAAGCTTCCATTCAGCTCTGGGCTGTTGGCCGCGTGTGGCCTGAGGACATGTTTTCTGTCCCAGACCAATAGCTCAGGACTTCCGTACGGTGCCCCCTTGCACCCGGTCCCCAGCTGCAGAAAAGCGTGTCCCCCTCCAGAGCCGGGCCAGAACCTGGGCAGCCGGACTCCCAGGAAGGCCTGGGAATAGCCACTCTCTTCCCTCACGTAGTTTCTTCAGCAGGTAGTGAAAACACCCGAAAGTGAAAACTAGCTAGATTTTCCTTGTGTCCTTCGCTATGGGGATTAGAAGCTGAAAGCTCTTGGCTGTTAGGCATTAAGATTTATTTTCAGAAGAGCAGTCTTTCCCTCGGTGACAGCCAAGAACCTTTGGCAATATGGGAGACGTAGACACTCCTGGGCCACCTTGAGGCCTCCTCCCCCCGCCTCTGCCTCCGCCTCCGCCCCCCCGGTCTGGGCTCTTCACAGATAACTCGGGGGCAGAGCTGTGAACCGGACTTAGGGGCTCAGCGCCGGGGCCCGCAGAGGCTGCCTGCGTTTCTCCTCCAGCCCATCTGACTCCGCGTGGCGTCTGGAATTTCGATGGTGGGGAGAGCGCCATGCGGCCTCAGGGAGGCCACCCAACCTCTTCAGGCCTCAGTTTTCCCATCTGTGGAATGGGGAGGTGGCACCTACTACAAAAGGCGGGTCCAGCGAGGTAGTTTGTGCTGAGCGGCCTACAGGCCGGTGCCCACCACTTTCTGGGGGATTTCATTGCGTTTTTCCGTGAGGACTGAGACGTCCACTCGTGGTGGAGACCGTGGGGTCATAGTTAGAAGGTCAGCGGCCGCTGTCACAGACACATGCGGGGACCGGCCTGGGCCAGAGTTGGGTGGCATGCAGGGCTCACCCGGAGGGTCACAGAGGACGCGTGGCTGGGCTCCCCTGACTTTGACGGGACCGTCCTTTGAGGTCACCGGGCCAAACCCTCGGGGAGTCTGGGTGGCCAGGCGGGGAGGCCGCTCAGGGCCTCGTCCCCACAGAGGACGCCTTGGTTTCAAATGACTCGGGGCCTGTACCCTGTCCTCTACTGACCTCTCTCTTTCTCTCTCTGCTTTTTCTCTCTGCAGCCTTTGCTAGGGAAAGCCTGTTTGTAAGTATTTTTCTCCGAGTCCTTCTGCCACGCGCCCCTCTCTCTCCTTGCTTGCCGGTTTGGCCTTTTGTCTGTGAAAGTGCTGCGGGTGATGGCAGTTTTTGTCAGATCTGAGAGAGAAAGATGGGGAAGGGGCGGGGGAAGGGGGTTCACGAATTCACAGCAAAGGAGGCAAGAAGTCCTATGGCCCGGCTGGCTTCTCGCACGCCCCTCGGGGTCCCAGTTACGGGTGCTCAGCGGTGGCCGTGGCTTGACCGCTTTTTCCTTCCAAGTCAGATTTCGGTGCCAGGCTAGGTTTTCTGCCCAGTGCATCGTCTTTTAAGTCCTGTGTCTTCCCTTGGAGAGGCCTTGCGTGTGAGAAGGAAAAGTCTCCAAACCAGATAGAGAACAGACTCGGTGGGACTGTGGTGGGGGCTGCAGCCCCAAAGCCCCCCCTTCTGTCCTGGCGGAGGCTCCAGGACCCTGACCCCGGGAAACCGCTGTTCTGGGTCTGGTTGTCCTGCACCAGCACAAGCTTAGCCTTACTGGCCAGGTCCAGGATCAGGTGCCGCGCTCCAGTCAGACCCTGGGTTCCCGCTCCTTCAGCCGGGGCGCTCTCAGCAGGAAGTTTCTGGTGAAGGGGGAGCTGGAGCCACGGCTGCGGACTCAGTGTCGCGGCCGTTCCGGGGGCCCCGCCCCAGAAGGATCCCAGGCCCTCCGCCTGGAGGTTGCATCAACAGCTGTCATGGAACGTCCCCTCCTCCAGCCCGTCAGCTCCGAAGCGTGACCTGTTCTCAGAACGTCATAGTGGAGTGTGGCGCTTCCGTTACGGGGCACCGCCTGGGGGTCGCGTGTTTTGGGGACACTTTACAGCTCACGGAGAAAGTGCTTGCTCACGCACGGTCCGGGTCTTCGGGCCTTAAAATAAGCCCAGGAGGTCCGCAGGGCACTTCTGTCCCTTTGTACCAGATGACACAGGGGAGGCCTGCCCCCCGCCCCCGGCCGTCCAGCCAGCCAGTCACAGAACCAGGATCTGAACGGGCCTCCTGGTCCTGAAGGCTGACGGCTTTCTCTCTGCTGGTTTCTGGGAACGGTCAAGGGGCCGTTCACCTACCCCTGTCCTGGGCAGCTGACCTTGGCAGCCTGTGGGGCACCAGGCAGAGCTGTTGGGTTTCCTTCCTGGCTCTCGCAGCCTCCCCACGCAGCTAGGGTGTGTTCCTGTCCGTTAGATTCTGTCTCAGAGACGAGGCGCCCCGTGTCGGCACCTCCCGGGAGCTGGCGTAGCGCACTGTCGCCTTCTGATTCGGAGCCTTCCACTTGTGCCCCTGGCACATCCTGTTCTTCTGGAGCCTGATGTTGCCCTGAATGAACTTTACCTGCTGAGAGAGTCCCCGTGGGCACCCCCACCCCCACCTAGGGTGAACTTTCGGGGCCCTGAGTAATAGTGCCTCTGGCTAGAATCCCTCTGGTTCAGCCAAAGTGTCTCCTCTGGACCCGCCACGCCCGCATTCCGCTCCGGGGTCCCTGCGCCCAGCCCCTGCGCCCAGCCCAGCCCGGCAGTGCGAGCCCGTGTCTGGGATTGCAGACACCACACCTCACTCCTCAAGTCCCGCTGAGCCAGGCTGGGACCCGGGTCTTACTCCACCCGCTTCAGGATTCTGGGCGAGGTAACGCTGTCCTGGCGCATCTGCTTCCTTGTCTGTACGGTGGAGCTGGGGACGTGAAGAGGTGATTCAATCAGAGACACAGACGTAGGGCTTAGCAGAGTGCCGGGCGCCGAGTCGGTGCCCCACGGACAGTAGCTGTTTCCATGGGGAGACAGTGCCCTGCGCTCCGGTGGGTGCCCACGGCGCCCGGGCTTGGCGCCCACTCTGCCCCCTCCGCACAGGCCAGTAGGTTTCTTCTCCTGAGTGGCAGGAGCACCCAGAGCCTGGGGAGTGTGGGGCGCCCCTGGGGTCTGACAGGTCATGGCCTGAGGACACCAGCGGTCATGGTTTCCTGGTAAAATGGTCACGGTCACGACAGCCCGGTTCTGTGCAGCGCCCTGCACTCAGTCCTCCCCTGAGGGCCACACTCGTGCTACCACCCACAGACCATCCGGCCAGCCTTGACTTTTAAGTTTCAAATGCACACTGAAAGGAAGATAGTACTAAAGATGTTTTGTTTTGTTTTTCTTTTCCAACATGTTTCTTCCCTCCCCCCAACTATGCTTGAAAGACGAACTGTTTGTCACATTTTCTCAAAGTTCTCTCCCTACTAACCTTGGAAAGGTAAATGGCTCGGTGCATGCCCCTCTCCGTCCCCTCTACATCTCCCCGAGTCGTGGCGTCTCAGCCTGTCAGGCATCTGGGTCTGTGGGACGACGACGGGCCATTGTGCAGTGTGTGACTCATACACCCGTGCCCAACGGTTTGTGTCTTTCAAGAGCAGCACCATTGTCTCAAGGTCCTTTCTCTCTCGTTCCCTCCTTCCCCTCCATGTGGCCTGAGCCAGGGCACCATGAGTGAGTGACGTGATGTGGTCCCTGGTGTCATTGCTGCATCTGTCCCCCGTGGGTGCTCGGAGCCTTGGGCGTGAGATGTCGGGGGGCGGGTTGGAGCCGGCAGGCGCGGTGGGACCTGGTAGCATCCCGGGCTCCTACCCCATCAGGGGAAGGGGTCCGGGTGCAAGGCCACAGGGTCCTCCCGGGAGACCCCCACTCACAGACTCTGTCTCATGTGATGTGACTGGAGGGTCGGGTGGCCTGGGCAGAGTCGGGCTGAGAGCGGCCTCAGTTCTGAGTGCGGCTTCTGCGAGTCTCTAGAGGTTTCCCGACCATGGGTCCTTGGCTCTGCTTGGGAGGGGGACGGGCCACCACTATCCCTGCCTGTCTGTGTGCCCGGCGTCCACGCTCCCCTCACCCAGTCCCCTTCAGACGGTCTTGGTGGAGACCCTGGTGGGGGGGTGGGGGCGGGAAGAACACCTACAGAAATGGTGTCCCCTTTTTTTGCGGGGTGGATCCAAGTTAGGCCGAGAGCCCACTCTGTGCAATGGCAGCTGTCATCTGTCTCCAGCTGATTGAAACACTTTTTTTTTTTTTTAATGTTGAGAGAGCAGGGGAGGGGCAGAGAGAGAGGGAGACGGAGAGTCCCAAGTACAGAGCCTGATGTGGGGCTCCAGCTCAGGAACCACGAGATCGTGACCTAAGGCAAAATCACGAGTCAGACGCGTAGCCGCTGAGCCAGCGGGGCGCCCCAGAAAACATTTTTAAGGGGTTTTTGATTCTGGCCAGGTTCTCGGGGGTGGGACTTGCCGCTAAGATTGCTGGTGTTAGGACAGGAAGAGAGCTTTGGTGACACCCGGGCCCTCCCCCGTGAGGCCCGGTTAGCCGGGGCACCTGCGCTCCCGCGGCCGAGCCCGTGTGCCGAGACTGCGCTCCAGGGGTTCGGGCGCGCGGGCTGCTGGAGCCCTGCTGGGAGGAGGGCCCCGGGCCCTGGGAGCCGTCTCCAGGCTCGAAAGGGCCAGGGGCTGGAGGCTTCCTTAGGTGCTGGTACTCAGTGCTCCCACAGCTCTGACCCGCGAGGGCCACCCCCCCTTCCCCCTCTCCCGGCCTTGGGCAGCCCTGGGCCTTCCGCCGCCGGTCGGTGATGACGCTCTCCCGGGGCTGTGTTTTCTGTCGGGGGGTCTCACGTGCATGGTCTTGAGAAGCCTCGTCAGCGGGAAATGATCATTCTCCTTCCTCTCCCCTCTCTTCTTCTGGAAACAGAACATGAAAAGCACCCAGAGTGGCATTGACTCCAGGACGCACTGAGGCAGGCCCGTCGGCTGCTGCCAGCTCTGTCCCCACAGCTTCTACTTAGTGCTTTTCCATCTGCCCGAGGCCAGCCATCCCCAGGACGCCTTCCGGAACAGGGCGGGCGGTGCAGAAGAGGGGCCCGCCGGTCAGAGAGAGCCTCGTGCCCCCACCGGCGGCTGAGACCCCGGGAGGCCCTCCCCGCGTGCGGACCCCGCCCCACCCCCTCCCTGGCCTCGCTGACCCCCCCACGAGGCTGGGAAAGGACAATGAGCAGTGGAGGAGGTGAGAGAGGGCCCTGAGGAGGGGACGTCGGCCTCCAGGCTGTTGTGTTTAGTTTCCGTGATCCTGACCTGGTACGTTCCAAGCGTGGGGGCGGGGGGACGCTGGCCCCAGCACCCTAAACTCGAAGGGGACCTCGTTGCTGAAGAAGAAGGGATGTCAAAGACTGTCACAAGGCTCTTCTGTGCTTCCGGCCCGGGACGTTGCCTCGTGAGGGCAGGGCTCGGGCCAGTCCCGAAGGAGGAGGGCGAGGGCTCTGAGCAGGACTCCATGTCACAAGCAGCCACCGCACAGCGTCCGCACAGCTTCCCGCCTCGGAAGATGCTAACTCCTGCACAGTGTGGCCGTCCGTGCGGGCAGAAGGAAATTTCTGCAGGAACAGCCCCGGGGCCTCACCCCTGCTGGAGCTCTGCAGTCTCCGCCCTCCTGTCCTGGCCCCCCATGGGAGCGGTTTGCTTTTGCACTTTTTAAATGGCAGAAGGCGGGACCTGAAAGTTGTACCTCTTCTTCATGAACTTCCATGTTTGGGGTTTGTGCCCTTGGGGGCTGGAGCTCGGAAAGAACGTGGGGAGTCGGGCGTGCCGGTCAGATGGGGAGCTCGGAGCGACCCCTGGAGCCCAGCTGGAGTCACTCGGGTCATATTCAGGCTGACCTGGGAGGTGGCACGGAGATGATCAAGGGTCACCTCCTTCCTCCAGGATGCCCATCACCTCCCCGTGCTTCCCAGGTGGGGACGGTGGCCCTGCAGGGACCTCGCCTCCGAGAGGCTGTCCGTGGTCTCCTGGCAGGACTGGGCTCGGTCCACGGAGCTCTCCACGTCCTGGCGAAGAGGAGGCGCCTGGAGGCTCGGACAACGGTTTGGAGACTCCGTGGCGGGATTGGCCCACGTGACCCTTTGCAGGGTCTCTCAAGAGCTGGTGCCCGAGGTCGAGTCCCTCGCTGGGAGCCCGGCGGCCTCACCCCCTCGTCTTGCAGACAGGCGCCGACAGGGCGGTGGTGTGGCTGGAACACCCGGAGAGGGCGCCGTGCTACGTGTGTTTCTGGTTGGGGGTCAGTGGGAAGCTGGGATGTGCTGTGGCCGCCGTCCAGCCAAGTTCATGGGTTTCACACCAAAACACTCAGATCCTTCCCCCACCTCCCCAGCCGGGCACCGTGCCCGAGGATGTCTGTGCCTCTCTGTTCCCGTGTGACCCGGAGAAGGGCTCTCTTCCCCTCCTGCCTTCTGAGTCTCAGATGGCGAGTGGGCCCGGGCACACGCGTGTGCTTGCACGCCTAGCAGCCCTGCCCTCGCGAATGGCTTCCCTGTGGCCCTCTCCGTGGCCCCCCTTTCACGCCGGTTGTCAGAGCCCCTCTGAGCTTGGACCCTTCCCACCAATGCGCGCTGTCGGGACCCTTCCCACCCACTGCTGAGGTCGGGACCACGGAAGCGAACGTTCTGCGCATGCGCCTATGAGGGCCTCGATGGGGCGACAGAGCGTGACAGCGGCCGAGGAGGGACCCCGGAGGTTTCGGAGCGCCGCCCAGCTGGGGCTCCTGCCGCCCTGACTGTTGCCTCTCCTCCCTTCCCCCCCCCCAGGCCCCCTGAAAAATTCCTGGGACCAATTTTGTTAACTGGGTTGTCCGTGGGTGGGTTTACCCTGCTCCTCACTCTGTCCGGAGACCGTGGGCGAAGCCCGTCGTTGGCGGGGAGAAGAGACCCGGCCACACCACCGATGTTTTTCGTTTGTAATACTTGAAATTTATTTTTTTATTATTTTGATAGCAGATGTGCTATTTATTTATTTAATATGTACGAGGGAGCCTGAACATAGAAAGCTGTCTAGGTCGGGCCTAGTTGTTTGGTGGTTGGTTTTGGGGGGCCTTTTACGTGTGACTCATGACTTCTCTGTGTTCTGTACAGTTGTCTGAATTAATGACCTGGGATAAGGCTGTGCAAGCTTTCAAACAGGGGATGCTTTTCAGAAATTTGTATATTTTGCAGTTGCCAGAATAATAAAATGCCTGGTTGAAATATGCGGATGACGTGTGCCTCCGGCTCTTTTTTGGGGGGGAGGGGAAGCGGGAAGAAAAGTCTTTGGTTGACACTTGCGGTCCGCACATCAGGTGTCTGTCACCGCCCCCCCCGCACCCCCCCCCCCCCCCCCCCCCCCCCCCCCCCCCCCCCCCCGGTCATCTTCAGACAGGACCTGCAGGTGCAGCTGGCCGGCGTGGATGCGGTGTGGTTGACCGTGGGCCATGGCTCACGCCAGGGCTCCCTCTGGTTCTATGGGTTTCGGCAAACGCATCCCCAAAGGGGTGCCCCATTACCGCGAACAGAACGCCCCGTCGGTCTGTCTTTCCCTCACCCCGTATCTTCTCTCCTCCGCCATTTGGCAACAGTGCTTCTCATACAGGCATTGCCCAGTGTGAGGGGCCCTGGGCAGGATTACAGGAAGCCATTTTGTTTCAGGCTCTGGGTTCCTTTCGATTCCCCACCCTTCCCCTCCCGGCCCCCCTAAAGCCCCTTTCCAGTTTCTGCTGGGGAAAGACACTCAGTGAGAGCCCAGGACCACCCTGCCAGCCTTGGGCCAGTTACTGTCCTCTGCACCTTCATCCCTACAGATGAGGAGGCTCACAGACAGGGCTGAGGGCCGCCAGGGCTTAGGCGGTGCCCCCACCACGGGCCCCACTGCTACCCTCCAGAAATAGCCCTCGCTCCCAAATTCATCTTTCTACAGCCCTTACGCTTTCTCACCTCCAGGTGCGAGAGAGTGGGAATCAGCAGTTTGGCAGCTCGGTTAGAAACGACTTCCCAGGTTTTCTGTAACCAGCATGGTGGGCAGAGCATTTGGATAAAGGGCCTTGTTTGGTGACTGGGGTGCGAACACCCCGTGTGGCCAGCTCTCCTCCGAGCCCACGTTTCACGGCTCGCTGTGCATTGGGTGCAGGGCTTAGAGATGTGTGGCCTTCACAGGTGTGGGTCTCTGTCCCCAGGTCGGGGCCAAACTACCAAAGAAATTAGGAGGCCGTCCTGAAAGAGGGTGTACGCACACTTTAAAATCCGGGCCTGCCGGGTGATGGGAACCTGCAAGTGTGATGACCTTTTGGGCAAACTCTGAGGCCCGTCTGAGTGTGACCTTGGGCCAGAGCTATAATTACTGAATAAACATTGACAAAAGGCTGACCAGGTGGGTGGGTTGTGGGGAGGAGGGGGCAGGAAGCCGGAGGAAGGTGAATGCCAGAAGGAAATGGATTCATTTACTGAGGTCCCGAGTGCCAGCCAGACGCCCTGTGGCTCTCTGTGCCTTGAAAGCCAGAGCAGGAACCCCCCTGTAGCAGATGAAGTCGGTACGCCAAGTACTAACAGCTACGATGCTAAATAAAGTTGTGGGTAATGACCTTCAGTGACCCTTAGGGGTGCCTCGAGAGCTAAATCTGCTATTGCCAGGCTCATTTTACAGATAAAGAATCTGAGACTCGCTGCAGGTAAGTAACGGAGCCCTGAGCCTGGCAGGCAGATGTTAGTGTGTCAGATCCGGGCATCTAGACGCTAAAGCCTGTGACTTTAACCGCTGTGAGCACCTCCAGGTGTTTGTGCTCTTTCCACAGTGATGGGAGTCAGCGGTGCGTCGGGTGGGCTTTAAGCGGCCTGCCTGTGGGGCTGGGGGGCGGGCTGCCCCTCGCGACGTGCTGCCCCTCCCGACGTGCTCCCGTGGCGCTCGCCGCCCAGATGGCCAGGGTCTGCAGAGACGGCAGCGGCAGCGCATCGGGCAGGATTTCCGAAATCCCCAGGTAATGCCCCCCAGCAGTCTCGGCAGGAGTTTCTCCTAGAGACGTCCTGGCGTTGCCGAGAGGCAGCAGATAGCACTGGCAGTAACGATGGGTGCCGGGGAGGGGCGGGGAGTGAGCAAGAGAGCGTTTGGGGGGTCCACCTCCGAGAATGCAGCTGGGGGCTTTGCTCTCGGTGGGGCAGGGCAGCACCTGCATTCTTTAAAAAAATTTTTTTTTTAATATTTTGAGAGACTGTAAGCCGGGGAAGGCCAGGGAGATGGGATCCAAAGCAGGCTCCGTGCTGTCAGCAGCGAGCTCATGCGGGGCTCGAACTCACGAACTGTGAGATCATGCTCTGAGGTGAAGTCGGACACTTAACCTGGCTGAGCCTCCCAGGCGCCCCGGCACCTGTAGTCTAGGCCCGCCGGTGTGAGCCTCCGGCCAGCCCGCCTCCCCTCTCCCTCTGCTGTTGGCTCCTTTAACATTTTTCTTGGGGATGTTTTAATTTGGGATTATTAATAAACAGAATTGGGCACATTAGTCCATCATCTGAGAAGAAAAAGCTAAGTAGATCAAAGCATTGCACCATCCATTTTGACCTAAGTGTTAAGTATCAAAGTGTTGGAAAGGAGAAGAAAATCTTGGGTGCACAAAAATCCAGCTTAAAAGCTGTGAAAGAACCCACAAAGGAAATACTGAGATTCCACAATGTAACTATGTAACTTCAAAGTCATTAACAACCAGTGTAAGCAAAAAGAAGACCACATGCTAAGAAATTTTGCAACGAACCGGACCCTCCAAATTATCCTAAAATACAAATTGGAGACACCTGCAGAGTGATCACGAAAACGTGGAGACTACTAGATGCCCAAAGGCTTTTATTTCATCTTTACCCCAAACCTTTGCAATCTTATTTAAGTGTTTGTTTATTTTAAGAGACAGAGAGCAGGGGAGGGTCAGAGAGAGAGGGAGGCACAGAATCTGAAGCAGGCTCCAGGCTTTGAGCAAACGGTCAGCACAGAGCTTGATGCGGGGCTCGAACCCACGAACCGTGAGGTCATGACCTGAGCTGAAGCCGGACGCCCCCATGAAGGTCGTTTTATACACTTCATTTTGAGCTCACATTTTTCAACATAGTGTGAGAGGAGGGTTCAGATCAAGATGTCCTCGGCCCATGAGCAGGTCTGTGCAGTCACTGATGATGTGAGAGGCCCCTCAGAATATGGCGCTTCCACCACTCAGGACAAGAGGTGGTCTGCACCTCCCTGGAGAGCGGTCTCTGGAGGTACTCAGCGCAGGGGTCCTCCGCCGCGTGAGGTTCAGTGCCCAGCGTGGAGCCCACACTGGGGCAGGCCGGGCTGGGGGAGGGCTGGAAGATGCCGGGTGGTGGTGGGGACGGGCGTGGGCTCAGTGGGGAAGTGTCCCCCGTGTATAACATGCTTCGAAAAAAAGGGGGCGCCTGGATGGTTCAGCTGGTTGAACGTCCGACCATGACCTCAGTTCAGGTCGTGATCTCATGGTCGTGAGGCTGAGCTCCAAGTGGAGCTCCGTGCTGACCGTGCAGAGCCTGCTCGGGATCCTGTCTCCCCGTCTCTCTGTCCTTCCCCCCCGCCCCCCCGCATGCTCTCTCTCTCTCAAAAGATTAAAAAAAAACACCATACTTCATAACATTGCATTGTTGGCGAATCCTGGGTGCTGCGGGGAGGCGGGGGTCCAGGTGAGCTGTCCGTTTTCAGTTCCCTGAGGCCTGAACTAAGCCGCCGGCGTCAGAGAAACGCTGCTCTGGGCACGTGGGATGAACCGAACGAACTAAAGATGTCTCACCTGTTTGCTCTGGCAACTACAGCTGGCGAGGAAAGGGCGCAGGAGGCTCCTAAGGCCTGGGAGGGACTCGGTTCACGTCCAAGTCCCGGCTGTGTGGGGGAGTCCAGGGGCTGGGCCGAGGGGAGCTGGCCAGCTGGTGCGCGATGGGGTTCGTGGGGCACCCCAGGCTTTGGAGACGGGGGGTCCCGGGTCCATCTCTCTGTCCCACCGTGTTCTAGATGCATGGTCTTGGACAAGTTACTTATTGTTTTTTAACTTCCTGTTCATAAAGCAGGAATGTTCATACCACATTTCTAAATTATAAGATTCACCACTGATTTGTTAACTTTTCATGAAAAATAGAACAAACCGTATGCACATCCAATGCAAGACAAAACCCAACTTTTGGAAGTGTTAAATGAGGACAAGAAGTCTCCTTAGAAGGGAGGAAACGCCACAATTACTTCCCAGGTGTTTAGTGAGGATTGAATCCTATACACGCGGGACCTTAGCAGTTTCAGGCACAGAGTCAGCACCAAAACGGTAGCGACTAGTCTAATAGCACCAGGTGCTTTAAATGCAAAGCAGGTCTCGTTACACCCACTTTGCAGACGTGGAACGGAGGCCAGGAGGACTTCGCGATCCGGCTGGATTTTGCCCAGCCACAGCTGGGGGTGAGCCTGCGCGGTCAGACCGCCAGATCACACAGCCTGAGAGCCGCCCAGCGGAGCCAGGCCCTGCCGCGTGAATCACCAGCCACAGGACTGGGACTGAGTCCCGTGTGAATTAGCAAGCCGGCTTTTGTGTCCCGGGCTCTGGAGAGGAAGTCTGCATCTAAGTGAGTAGCAGATTTTCTGTAAGGGGCTGTGATTCAGGATGATCGCCGGGCCCCACAGACCAGACGTCCAGTGTCTGAGATTCTGGCTTTCCCCTTCCCCACCCTCTTCCAGCCGGTGCCTGGAAACCAGCATTTTGGGGACACCCTATTCCTGGGGCACACAGATTTTCCTAGGGGTACACCCGCATGGACAGTTCTAGGGGAAGAGGTTTCTAGATCCTCGAGGTCCATCTTCACTCTTCCTGAAATAGCTGGACGGTTTTCTCTGCAGTTGGCGTGGTGTTTCCCTGACTTGCAAACAAAAGGTGAACCTTTCACCTACCCCGAAAGCAGTTCCACCGTGCCTTGCCCCTGGGGGGGGGGACAACTCCAGGGCACCCAACAGAGGGGAGCCTCCCTTACTGGTGAACCCCTGATACTGTAAACCCCCAGGGATCTCTTTCCTGCCCGGCTCTCCGGGACAGGTGGACCCGCAGCCGCGGGCATGATGTGAACTGGGAACAGCTGCGGCGTTCCATGGCTCCACGGGGTCCCCAGCTTTCTGGTCTCCAGACTCCCTCACACTCTTAAAAATGACTAACGGCTCCAAACAGCCCTTATTTTATGGGGGTTATTTCCACTCATATTTAATGTACTTGAAATGAAAACTTTAAACTTTTTTAAAAGCACGTGCATTTATAATTTATTTTACTGTACTTTTAAACGATTATTTATTTTGAGAGAGAGGGAGGGAGAGAAAGAGTGGGGGAGGGGCAGAGAGACAGAGACAGAGACTCTCCAGCAGGCTCCACACTGTTAGCACAGAGCTCCACACGGGGCTTGATCTTGCAAAACATGAAGTCATGACCTGAGCCCAAATCGAGTTGGACACTCAACCGACTGAGCCCCCCAGGCGCCCCAGAACATTCTTAGAGCATTGAAAAACTATCAGCCTAATAATGAGAGATAAAAGTTTTCTACAGTTCTGGTTTTTATTTGAAATTTCCAACCAATACTGTTAGTTGTTTTCCATAGAGACAGCTCACCGAATTTTTGAGAAACTGTAGGTGTTGTTTTTATAATTTAAAGCCCCCCCCCTTTTTCTGTAAAGTGGAAATCTGGTAACTCCTATGTATAAATCCTTTCAACGGCCACCCACTCATTTCCCAGAAAAATAGGACAGAACCTGATCATGGCAATGAAGTCCCCTCTTAGTCCCTCACGAATGACCTCCAGTCCCGCGGTCCCGGCGCCCAGCATCCTGAGCCATGCACTGCATTCTTGAACCTCTCCACTTTCCCCTCTCTCTGCCTGGATCAGAAATTGTTCCCTCCAATCCCACCAAGTCCCACTAGTCCTTTAAGATTTAATTTTGGATAGCAATCTTTGGGTCTGTCTTCCCTTCACTTTTGTGATGGTTAATTTTATGTATCAATGTGACCGGGCCACACGACACCCAGATATTAAGTCAAACATTTTATTTATTGTGGGTGTTTCTGCAAGGGCATTTCTGGATGAGAGTCGAAATGGGTAGATTTGCTAAAGCAGATCGCCCTCCCTTAAGTGGGTGGGCCTTACCCGATCTGCTGAAGGCCTGAATAAAACAAAAGGCTGGCCTTCCCCAGGTCAGAGGGAATTCCTCTTTAGGATATTGGTCCCCTTCTGCCTTTGGGTTCAGCCCGAAACACTAGCTCCCCTGGGCATCCGTCTGCTGGCTGCTGTGAGTCCAGAATGTTGAAGCGTCAGGATTATTGTCCAGAGGACCAGACCAAGTGGGATGTATATATATATACATGGTAAGTACTCAATACCCAAGCTCAGAGTGAATAAATGATGGCAAATGAGTGAAGGAAGGCTACCCTTTGGGAACCCTCATCCTGTGGTTCAGATTCCTTCATACCCGTCTGTCTTTGCCAACCAAGTTGTTTTTCACTTGATTGGTCACATATATTCTGGGCTGCCGTTCCGATCGCATGGTATTGGTTAGACACCATAGTGTCGTTAGTGTTGTATAGTCACTACAGTGGCTCCCAGTGCACAAAACGGAACCCATGCAACTGCATTTCCCGGTGATCCCATGAGTCAGGTGGGGGCTGCTTCTCCAAGAATCTGGGTCCAGTTGATCTTCTCCCGGTTGAACCCTCTCTTTGCTCAGACCACCATGACTTATTTAGCACCCTGGTCTTTAAACTGGTACTAGGTTCCGTCTGGGTTTTCAGGGAAGGCTTTCTGAGACGTAAGGGGGACCGCCATAGTTTCCGGCTCGCTCAGATCTTCAACTCCACACGCATTCTGCTGCAAAGCCGATCTGTCCGAAAACATGCCTCTCCCCCATCTCAGATCTCCCCTGGCTGCGTCGTCCCGGCTTGTAAAAGAATTCTAGGGGACAACACAAAAAGTAAGGACCCCCCTTAGTTACTTAATCAAGGCAGCATGAGCCCTGGGACTTTCAGCCTTTCACTGCCTTGTGTGTATTTCTTTACAGGTAGAATCATTTTGTTACATTATTCTGAATGATACATGGGAGAATGAAGTGGAAGAAATAGTGATAATCGTGTTTCAATGTCTCGTCCTCTTCCCCTTCTCCACTAGTATCAAGGGACCTAACCCTCTTGAGAGAGTTTCCTGGAGAGCGAGGCCGAGAACGTCAGCGAGAAATACTGAGGATACAAATGAAAGCCATATTCGACATGAGCAATGTTGTCTAGTTGGGAAGAAAAATACCTTTAAACAGTTGAAGCAGCAACATGAGTTAGCCACACAAATTCGTTAAAACGTGATGTGAGTGTTTTCTAGGACTCAAGGTATTTTCAGGAAACATTGAAAAAAATCCCGCGGACAAAACTTCTGTGTTATTTCTTATAGTATTAAAGCTCCCCGACCATGGTGTCTGCAGACATACAACGTAGTCTAGAAGGGTTGAATGAAAATTCACACACACCCACACACACACCCACACACCCACACACCCACACACACCCCAAGCAGTAAACCGGCTGGGACGTGGTGTTGGCCACTGGTAGGTGTAGGTAAAAGGTATAGAGTGTGTTCTATTCTTATTCCTGAAACTTTGCAATGTTCTTAGAATAGTCTTGTAAGCAAAGTAAGCAAAAAGTGTTTTCTCAAGTTCAAATCAGAAGGAGTTACTCCCTAAATGTTAAGTAGAACTTGGACATCCGTATGAAAACCTGCTAAAGGTTAGGTCATCTTTGCCACTTGCGAACTTCTGAGCAGATTTATTGCGCAAAATGGGATAAAAGGCTACGTGTTTATTTTATCTTCAGGAATGCAGAGGTCTAATTATCCAAACAGATTTTAAACTAAACTCTAAAGATGTGTTCAGAGTTGGCTTTTTTTCTTCGTTTTAAATCAGATTACCAAGGACTGGAAACGACAACTCTGTTCAGTGTTTCTAACAGAGTCGGAAAGGCGAAATAGTGAACATGTAGCTCCTTAACGTATGTAACATAATTGCTTCTTAAAGCGTCTGTGCCCTCTAATGCGAGATTACAACCTATTATACCAAATCATATCATGAAATGTTTATTCTGGTCACTGTCAGTCCTCATAGTTTATCTTCCAAATGTGTAGTAATGTCTCCCTCCTATTAACAAAAATTTAAATTCTGCACCCGCTGCTCAGATTAGATTTTACGTATGCCTGCCTTTCTGTTTCATGAAGTATATGTAGAAAAAACCTGAACTTGATGGTCAGTGAAAGCCATGAAGCTACCTCTTGGTTTTATTTTATTTCTGTTTTATCTTTTAAGAGCAAAACTTTAAAAAAGTTATTATCCTTACTTTAAGAGTCAGTGTTTGGACTTGCCCAGGGTGCCTGCATTTTGGGGACGGTTGCATGCCCGCTAGCCATTAGAATAAAGTCCACGAAATTAAGCAAACATTTGTCAAGCACTTACCATGTTAGTAGGATGCTGGACATTTGCAGCCTGGCATCCCTAGATTTCTTCTATTTATTTTATTTTATTTTTTTAAAAATTGAAAATGTTTTAATTTATTTTTGAGAGAGAGAGAGAAGAATAGAGAGAGCAAGCAGGGGAGGGACAGAGACAGAGGGAGACACAGAATCTGAAGCAGCTCCAGGCTCCGAGCTGTCAGCACAGAGCCCGACGCGGGGCTCGAACTCATGATCCAGGAGATCATGACCTGAGCTGAAGTCAGACACTCAACCGACTGAGCCACCAGGCACCCCATAGATTTCTTATATTTAAAATGAAGAGCTTAGACTCAGTTTTTTTTTTTTAAAAAACTTATTTTTAATTACTTTCAGACTGACAGAGTTGCAGAGGCGGTGCAGAGTGCCCGTGGGCGCCTCCCCGTCCTCACGTTAACGTCTCCCGGGTGTATGGCTCGGCCATCAAAACCAGGAAGTCACGTTCCTACGATGCTATGTTAACAAAGCTACCGACTCTGTTTGAACTTCCCCATGTTTGCCACTGATGTCCGTTTCTGGTTCCAGGACCCCGTTTCTGGAGGGAACGTGGCATTCGGTCCTCCTGTCTCCTTAGCCTCCTCAGATCTGCATCAGTCCGTTGTTCCTTTTCTTTCGTGGCCTCGATACTGTGAAGGGTGCTCGTCAGGGGCCCTGGGGACTGTCCCCTTGGTTTGGGTTTGTCTCCTGTTTTCTCATGGTCGGATTAGGCTTTGCATGTCGGGGAACACGGAGGTGAGGGGACTTTCTTGTCACACTGTGTGCGGGAGGAGGGTATGACGACAACGTGACTTCACTGGTCATGTTAACGGGTCACTTGGAAGGTGGCACCCGCCGGCTCTCGCCGCTGCAGAGTTAGTAAGTTTCCCAGTGTCCACGAACGTGCAGACATCTGTTAAACAGCACCGTAACCAGTACGCGTATCGGGAGAGAAACTCTGAGGACATACAAATACCCTGTTTCTTTTTAAAGTTTCAGCCTCTGATTTTATGTATTTGTTTATTTTTTAAGTGTTTTATTTATTTTGACAGAGAGAGAGAGAGCCTGTGAAGAGGGCGGGCGGAGGGAGGAGGGGCAGAGAGAGGGAGAGAAGGAATCCCATGGAGGCTGCATACGGTCAGCTCAGAGCCCAGCGTGGGGCTCGAACTCAGGAACCATGAGCTCATACCCTGAATCAAGAGCCAGATGCTCAACTGACGGAGCCCCCAGGAGCCCCTCAGCCTCTGATTTTAGCACCCGAGAGCGTATTTTCCCTGCAGCAATGGCTGTGATGCTCTAGTGGTAATTGCCTACCTCCCTCACCCCTTTTTTATTTATGATGTGTGACTCTTCCCGGAGGAAAATGGGCCCCTCCTGCCCCTTGAAGTACTTATCCAACCACGTATACTGTGGATGGATATTCCTGAGGAATATTACCACGGAATTGTGGGTATTCCTTCGTAGATGAGTTTTTGTGTCTCTTAAACTTCGATCCTTTGATTTCCGTGAAGATGCTGCGCCTTCCACTACCCGGAGCATCAAGTGCCTAATAATGTTCCTGACTGGCCGGTGGCGGGGGGAGGGGTGACCTGACCTGCAAGCCAGCATCGCCCCGGCTCACGTTGGCCTCCTAGGCCTTCATTATTAGGGAAGATTTCACCGGCCGCCTGGGCGAAGCCCATTGGTTGAAAATATTCTCCGTGTGATGCACTGAAAACAGGTTTTCAAATGGCACGTTCTGTGACCGCCCAGCCCGAGGGTCCGATGTTAGTCAATCCAGGGACGCTTTCCAGTACGACTTGGGTCCAGAACAGCCACGGGAGCTGTGTAGAGAAGAAAGCGAGAGCTTCAGAAGGTCTCGTTAGAGAAAAAGGAAGGGGGGTGAGGAGAGAGGGAGGGAGGGAGGGAGGGGGAGAGAGGGAGAAGTTCCTTTAAAAACCATACCGTAATGTCTGGAAATGGAGCAGCCGAAGGTCCCAGGACAACAAATTTACCATCTTCTGTCCAGTCCCCAGATTCGAGGGAAACTTGGTCCAAGACTTCTTTACTTTGCTGTTAAAGTTTTTAATTTGTATTTATTATTGAGACAGAAATAGAGCATGAGCAGGGGAGGGGCAGAGAGAGAGGGAGACATAGAATCAGAAGCAGGCTCCAGGCTCCAAGCTGTCAGCACAGAGCTTGACGTGGGGCTTGAACCCATGAACCGTGAGATCATGAGCTGAGCCAAAGTTGGATGCTTAACTGCTTGAGCCCCCCGGGCGCCCCTTTACTTTGCTGTTAAGCCCCAGAAGGCTTCAGGCACGTCTGGTGACCCCCAAGCCCGGTGGACGGCCGTGGGCCGCAGGAAGACGGGTTCCGTCCAACTGGAAGGCGATGTCTAGAGCCCCTACGGTCTCCCTGGAGTGATCCGCTCACTCGCTCTGTCCTAGAAACACAGTAACTACATTCCGGTTCAGACCACTGGGCCTCGCACCAGGAGAAGCACGCGGCAGGGGCTCCGGGTCGGCGGGACCCCGAAGTGCGCCTTAGCCCGGCCGAGAGCGTGGGCTTCCTTCCACGGGAAAGAACAGGTGCCGTGGCGAGCAGGTGATATGCGGACGAGATATTCTTGGTGTTTCAAATCCCCAGCTCACCAAGGATCGGGGGACTGAGGAGCCGCAAAGGGCAGGTAAGGACAAAGGCATTTTGTGCCGTCGTGTGGGGCCCTCACAGCTGCGGGAGTGCGAGGACCTGGGTTAAGTCGGGCTCATTCATTCATTCATTCGTTCATTCGCTCGGAATTCTCGGAGTCCCTCCTAGGGCCCAACACGACGTGCTGGGAGGAGCTTTTACAGAAGAGGCGTGAGGAAAACACCTGTCCCTAGCGAGGGGAAATGCAAACACATGGTCACATGAGCTTTTTCGTTCTAGAAGCCTAGCGTGCTGGGGCGGGGAACTTCGCGGGGCTCTCGTTCAACAGAGGAGGAAACTGAGGCTCAGGGGACGGTAATTTCAGGCCTGACTGCAACTGGGACTCAACCAGCTTGACCCTCCGTCTGGCTCTTCTTTTTCGTGAGAGTTAACCTCCCGCAAGAGAGGGACAGAAAACGGTGCCACAGGATTGGGCAGACTGTGTGGCTCTCCGAGGAAAGTTCCAGGCCGCCAGACGCGCTGCTACTGCCGGGAAGACCGTCTCCTTCCCCTCCGGAAAGCCGACCCTCCAGCCCTTCTCAGGGACTCTGCTGGGGGTCCCTCTGCCCCGGGGTGCTCCGGCTCGCTCCGTGGTGGTGGCTCTCTGCCCCGCCAGAGCCCGGCTCCCGAGTCTCCTGTTTGAAGGGTGAACTCTCCATGTGGCTTGTACGTGAAACTGGGGCCATGTGTCCCCAAGAAAGGACCGGAGGAGTTTGCGCTCAGATGAAAACCACAGCACACAACCCTTTCCTCTGAGAGCAGGCGGTCACTTTAACGTGACCAGGAGACTTCTTTTCTCTGGAACATTAGAGAAAAATGCATCAGTCTTGCCAAGTTGGGTGCCCAAGAGACCTCTTGAGATGGCACGTGTGATCCAGGTGGAGGCGGGAGTGTGACCTCTGACAAGTCCCGTGGAAAGGCAGAGCGAGGCCTGAGGCCGTTCTCTGGACAAACCGAAGGCAATCTTGGCTTGTATCCGTTCATTGGAAGCAGAAACAAGATGTCGGACTGGTTCTCGTCATGCTCTGCTGGGCTCACTGGGGTCCCCCCTCCTGGGATGCGTCGGGGGGGGGGGCAGTGCTTTCATGGGGTGAAAAGTCCAGTTCGGTCTCTGAGGGAGAAAACAGTGTCAGCCAAATAAAAAAGAGGCAACATTTCTTTTACTCTGGGGACCAAACCTTGCCCTAAAATGGAAGGGCTTGCGTGTTAGCCTGATTTCACTGGCAAACAGAGCTCTCTTCTTTGCGGGGAAGAAGGGAGAGGGCTTCAACAATTAGCCTCTCAAAATGTAGGTCTGCAAACACAGGCGGCAGGAAACGGGCAATGACATCCATCCGCCCACGGCCATGGGCGAGTCCAGGGGAAGCAAAACAAAGGGAAACACATCCAGTTGGTTCAAGAGTTCAGCTCCCCCTTCATTAAGAGAAAAAGTCATCTCTCTCTTCCTGGCCCGGCCAGCTCTCTGGTCCCATTCCACCGCTGTGATGTTTCATCTTCCAGACCCTTCCTCCTCCAACCTTTGTAGTTTTGACGTGGGCATCTTGTATCTCTTCAGCGGTCAGTTTGGGTGCTCAGTCGGTTCTGGGAGTCCCGAGAAGCAAGAACTTGGCGTTCTTACTAGAGAGTATATGAAAAATGGTCCCAAAGAGTAAACAGAAGCAGTATTTGAATGCCCACCGTGGGCTAGATGTTTAGTCTTAGAACCTTCTCCATGGCTCTATGAGCTGATTCTAGGTTCGTTTTCCATTTTATATTGTTAAAAAACAGGACAACAGTTAGAAATGGAGTCACTTATGCTAAGCCCCACGTCACCAAACAGAGACTTAATTACAGTGTGGGTTCTCCCAGAAATGGAATCCTAAATGAGACAATCAGGAATCTCATCAGTAGCATGAGCGAGGTCATCTGCTGGACAGACCCCGGCTGTCTCCTAAGGAACGTGACCTTGTAAACAACATGCTTTTTTTTTTTTTTTTTTTTTTGCCTAATATAACCTTGTTCCCGCTCCAGTCTGCCTGTAGAAGATTCTCCTTTTGTACAGCAACTCGGGGTTCCTCTCGTATCTTCTAGATTGGATGTTTGTTCTATTTGAATGGATTTTTCCTCACCCTTTCAGAAATTGTAACGGGCCTCAGTTTATCTTTTAACAATGTATATGAGAAACGTTTGGCTCAAAGGTTAAATAATTTGAGAGGTTGGATAATTTGCCCTAGCTGGGTAGAGGGGGAATCAAACCAGGTAACCATGGTTACCAGGTAGCCATAAAGCCAATGTTGTTCTGCTAGATTCAACTTGATGAGAGACAAGTCAGTGAAAGAGGAGAAACCCTGTGGGAGAAATCTTTTGAGATGGGAAAATGGACCTTTTCTTTCATTTTTGTTCACGTGATCTCCCTGGAAATGTGGTCACTTCCATTCTCCTGGGCCAATGGTAAGGTATGAATTTCTCTGGGTTGGAAATGCCAACCTTTCTCCTTTATTGGAAGGACAATTAATTTTAAAAATTAATTTAAAAAAATGCATTGAATTCCTGATATTGAGTTCTTAAAGACCAAGTCTAATGGGAGTGTATTTAATCAATCACCTTGTGAACATTTATTGAATCCCTACTACATGTAAAGCACTAGGCTTTTATTTTTTTATTACTTTAACAATTCTTTGTAAATTTGAGTATAATTAACACACAGTGTTATACTGGTTCCAGGTGTTCAAGATAACGACTCAACACTTCTATCCATTCCTTAGCGCTCATCACGTGCTCAGCGTTAGTCTATCTACTTCTCCCCGCCCTCACCCACCTTCCTTCTGGCAACCGCCAGTTGGTTCTATTTCACAGTCATTTGTTTGTCTCTTTTTTCTTTGCTTTGTTGCTGAAATGCCCCATATGAGTGAAATCATATGGTATGTGTCTTTCTCTGCCTGACTTATTTCACTTAGCATTGTACTGTCTAGCTTCATTCCACGTCACCGCAAATGGCAAGATTTCATTCTATGTTCATGGATGAATAATATTCCATTGTACATACACGCCACATCTTCTTTCTCCCCTTTATCAGTGGGCGCCTGGGTTCCTTCCATAGCTTGGTTATTGAAAATAAGGCTGCAGTAAACATAGGGGTGCCTCTGTCTTTTCCATCTAGTGTTTTCATTTTCTTTGGGTAAAAAGCCAGCAGTGGGATTACTGCCTCATACGATAATTCTATTTTTAATTTTTTGAGGAACCGCCGTGCCTGCACCAATTTACATTCCTACCAGCCAAGCACAAGGCTTTCATTTTCCCCACATCCTTGCCAACACTTGTTTGTTCTTGTGTTTTTGATCTTAGCCATTCTGACAGGTGTAAAGTGATACTTCACTGCGGTTTTAATTTGCATTTCCCTGAAAATAAGTGACGTTGAGCACCTTTTTGTGTGTGTTGGCCATGTGTGTGTCTGCTTTGGAAAAGTGTCTATTCAGGTCCTCTGCCTATTTTTTACTGGATTATTTGTGGCTTTCTTTCTTTCTTTTTCTTTTTTTTTTTTTTTTGGTGTTGAGTTACAGGAGTTCTTTATAAAATGAGTATTAACCCCTTATCTGATATGTCACTTGCAAATATATTGCCTCACCCCTTAAGGATTTTTTTAATGGTTTTCTTCACTGTGAAGAAGCTTTTTATTTCAGTTTCCTCCCAATAGTTTAATTTTGTATTTGTTCCCCTTGCCTCGGGAGATCTATCTAGAAAAATGTTTCTGTGGCCATGTCAAAGAAATGACTGCCTATGTTTTCTTCTAGAAATTTTATGGTTTCAGGTCTCACATTTAAGTCTTTAATCCATGTGGGATTTATTTTTGTGGATGGCATAAGAAGGTGATCCAACATTCTTTTGTGTGTTGCTGTCCAGTTTTCCCAACACCATTCGTCTTTTTACCATTTGATATTCTTGTCTCTTTTGTCATCGATTAGTTGGCCAGATAATCGTGGGTTTATTTCTTGCCCTCTATTCTATTCCATTGATTTGTGTGTCTATGTCTGTCCCAGTAACATACTGTTTAGATTACTATAGTTTTGTAATATATCTTGAAATCTGGGATTCTGATACATCCAGTTTTGTTCTTCTTTTTCAAGATGGCTTTGGCTATTCAGGATTTTTTTTTGTGGTTCCATACAAATTTTAAGATTATTTGTTCTAGTTTTGTGAAAAATGCTGCTGGTATTTTGATTGGGATTGCATTAAATGTGTACATTTTACACATTTTAACAATATTATTTCTTCGAATCCATGAACATGGAATGCCTTTCCATTTGTTTGTATCATTTTCAGTTTCTTTCATCGATGTTTTATAGTTTTCAGAGTCTTTTACCTCTTTGGCTAAATTTATTCCTAGATATTTTATTATTTTTGATGCAATTATAAATGGGATTGTTTTCTCTATTTTTCTTTCTGCTACTTCATTATTAGTGTATAGAAATGCAACAGATTTCTTTATATATAAGTTTTGTATCTTATGACTTTCCTAAATTTATTTATCAGTTTTAGTACCTTTTTTGGTGGCGTCTTTAGAGTTTTTCTTTTTTTAAAAAAGATTTATTTTATTTTTAGAGAAAGAGCATGAGCAGGGAGCAGGCAGAGGGAGAGAGAGAAAGACAGAGAACCTTAAGTAGGCTCCATGCTCAGTGTGGAGCCCCACACGGGGCTCAATCCCATAACCTTGGGACTATGACCTGAGCCAAAATCAAGAGTTGGATGCTCAACTGGCCAGCCACCCAGGTGCCCTGAGTTTTTAGGGGTTTCTATACATAGTATCATGCAAATAGTGACAGTTTTACTTCCTCCTTACGATTTGGATGCCTTTTATTTCTTTTTCAATGTGGATGCTTTTCATTTCTTTTTCTTATCTGATTTTTGTGGCTGGGCCTTTCAGTACTATGTTGAATAAAAGTGGTGAGAGCGGGCCTCCTTGCCTAGTTGTTAATTTTAGAGGAAAAACCTCAGTGTTTCATGATTGGGGATGATGTTACCTGTGGGTTTTTCATATGTGCCTTTATTATGTTGAGATATGTTCTCTCTAAACCTATTTTCTTGAGAGTTATTTTTTTTTTATTTTTTAATGTTTTATTTATTTTTGAGACAGAGACAGACAGGGCATGAGGGGGGAGGGGAAGAGAGAGAGGGAGACACAGAATTAGAAGCAGGCTCCAGGATCTGAGCTGTCAGCACAGAGCCTGACGCGGGGCTCGAACCCACGAACCGTGAGATCATGACCTGAGCCGAAGCCGGATGCTTAACCGACTGAGCCACCCAGGTGCCCCGAGAGTTATTTTTATCATGCATGGATGCTGCACTTTCTCAAATGTCTTTTATTTATTTATTTTTGCATCTATTGAGATGATCATATGGGTTTTTTTTATCCTTTCTCTTGAGATATACCATATTGATTGATTTGTGAATATTGAACAACACTTGCATTCCTGGAATAAATCCCACTTGATAGTGGTGAATGAATTAAAAAGATTTTTAATATTTATTTATTTTTGAAAGAGAGAGAGAGAGAGAGAGAGAGAGAGAGAGAGAGAGAGAGAGAGAGAGACAGCATGAGCAGGGGAGGGGCAGAAGGAGATGGAGATGCAGAATCTGAACCAGGCTCCAGGCTCTGAGCTGTCAGCACAGAGCCCGATGCAGGGATCGAACCCATGAACCATGAGGTCATGCTCTGAGCCAAAGTGGGACACTTAACTGACTGAGCCACTCAGGCAACCCGGTGAATGATTTTTTTAAATGTCTCGTTGGATTCAGTTTGCTAATATATTGTTGAGGAATTCTGCGTCTTTGTTCATCAGACATACTGGCTCAAAGTTCTACTTCTTGTAGTGTCTTTATCTGGTTTTCACATCTGGGTGATGCAAACCTCCTGGAATGAATTTGGAAGCTTTCCTTAATCTTCTGTTTTTTAGAATAGTTTGAGAAGAATAGGTATTAATCTCTTCTTTAAATGTTTGGTAGAATTCACCTGTGAAGCCACCTGGTCCTAGACTTCTGGGGGTCTTTTGATGACTGATCGAATTTCATTGCTAGTAACAGGTCTGTTCAAGTTTTTCTATTTCTTTCTGATTCGTCTTTGGAAATTTGTATGTTTCTAGGAATTTATTCATTTCTTCCAGGTTGTCCAATTTGTCGGCATATAATTTTTCATAGTATTCTCTTATAATTCCTTGTATTCCTGTGGTAGTCATTTCTCCTCCATTCCTGATTTTATTTATTTGAGTCCTCTCTCTTCTTTTTTATAAATGAGTCTGGCTGAAGATTTATCAATTTTGTTGCTCTTTTCAAAGAACCAGTTCCTGGTTTCACTGATTTGTTCTGGTTTTTTTTTTCCTTTTGTTTCTATTTATTTCTGCTCTAATTTTTATTATTTCCTTCTTTCTACTGGCTTTGGGTAAAGCACTCTGTGAAAGATACGAAGATGGTCTTCATACGTCACCTGAGCAGTCAGAAGAAGAAAGGAGACAAAATCGTGTGACACCTAAACATCTAACCTAAACCACACGGGATCACATGAGCCTGTTGAATGAAGCCCGTGGGTCCTAATTTTGGCGACACACCGGAATCACCTTGTGAACTCTACAGAGTGCTGAGGTCTAGACCTTCCCACCGAGGTCTTGTTTTAACTGGCCTGAGGCCCCGTTGCCCTCTGCCCCCCATGGTTGTTCTTTTAAGTTTCCTAGGTGATTCTAACATGCAGCCAAGGCTCAGAGCCGTGAACCACAGTAACCCAGCACCTTTTCCAGCTCTCAGATTGCATAAGTCTAAACTGATGTGAGGAAACCTTGGATGTTCAGAAGGTTGGGGTAGGAGGAAACCATTAGATTATTTTATCTCAGTTCAACTTCACAGGGATTACACTTCACCTTCACTCAGTCTACGGCAGCCCCGTCCCTTCTCCCACCCATCCCCATCACGGCCTCCAGAACCACCTGCCATCTGCCTTCACAGGATGGAGAGACCTTTGCTCCCTCTAGAGTTTAGTTTGTAGAACACTTTGAATCCATAGTTCCCAGTAGCTGCTTTTTTTTTTTTAAACAAATATGTGTTTGCTAGTTTATCCAGTTTTCTGTGTCTTTTTGCTCTTCTCCAAGGGATGGTGGTGGGGGTGATCGTTTCTTCTGTATTCCAGTTGGAAGTGGGTCTCTCTTCGGTGCTGGGAAGCCCTGCAAGGGGGAGGCATGCAAATTACCGTACGGGAAGATTCATCTGGGGGCAAAGGCAGGACGAGTTAAATTTAGGAGAGTCAGGATACGGGCAGGGGGGAGGATGTTGTAAGAATGGAACGGAAGTTGATGAATGAGAGGGATATGATGAGAGAATAGGCTTCAACTTCTAGGGAAAGACTCAAATTCGTGTCTGACTCTGACGCCTGAACTCTTCCGTCTCCTTTGTGTAACTGGCCAGAGGAAGCTACTGCGCCTGCTGAATGGCTAAGACAGAAATAATGCTCTTTGTTGGGCTCGAGCTGTTCCGCTGGTGTAACTGTGGAAGACACTTCGGCTCCTGGACTCCTGCAGAGAACTTTGTGTTATCTGAGAAGGAACGAGACGGGGCAGAAAACGGAGGCCACCCTGTGGGGATGAGCGCTGGGGCCTGCGTGTATTCGACTCCCGAGACCAATGTTGCACCGTAGAGCAACGACAACTTAAATAAAAATAAAAATAAGAAAAGGAAATGTGTGCCAAAACTCACGGTAAGATTGTTAGCAGGCACCTAGAACAGCCCCTAAAATGTCTCCTTTGTACTTTTTTTTGGTGGTGTTTGTCATTAACAGGGGTGTAGACTTTGATTGGTGAGCGGATATGGAGGCATGGAAGGCTTCTGTTTTAAAAAGTGCGTTTCTTCCAATTCAGTGATTTAACTTCCAGAAATCTGTCCTAAGACATAAATGCAGGCAAAGATTAGTGTAGAAAGTTATTTATAATAAGGATACATTTAGAAATGATTGATATTTCTTACATTAAGGGATGATATATATCTGTAAAATCATGTATATATGATTATAAAAATGGCCATCTTATGGAATTGGTTAGAAAGCTATAATGTAGGGTGCCTGAGTGGCTCAGTCGGTTAAGCATCCGACTTTGGCTCAAGTCATGTTCTTACAGTTTGTGAGTTCAAGCCCCGTGTTGGGCTCTGTGCTGACAGCTCAGAGCCTGGAGCTGCTTCCGATTCTGTGTCTCTGCCCTTCTCCCTCTCACACTTTGTCTCTCTCAAAAATAAAAAAACAAAAATTTTTTAAAACTATAATATATTCATACAATGGAAAACAGCAACAATGAAAAATAATGAGATAAACATACACGTGCAGATTTGACGGGGTCTCTACTGCATATTATTGTATAGGATGGTGTCATTTTTGTCATATACAAATGCTACTTATATACGTTATATGCTAATTCATAGAAGAAGCCCTATATGTTTAGAAGGATATGTATCAAACTGTTAATAGAGCTAAGTTAGTTTTGGAGGTAAAGTGGGTGGAAAGGATAAACCGGAACCTTTATGTTTTATTCTATAAACTCCAATATTTGGGTATTTTACAGACAGAACAATTCAATCTATTACATATGTAATTGAAAATAGTAAAATCTGGAAAATCATAAGAGCTTTTAAATACAGAGAACAAACGAGGGTGATGGAGGGAGGTGAGGGGGATGGGCACTTGTTGGGACGAGCTGGCGTCCTATGTAAGTGGTGAATCACCGGGTTCTGCTCCTGAAAGCAATGCTACACTATATGTTAAGTAACTTGAATTTTTAAAAAATAGTAAAATCTTAAAAGTCTTGAGTTTTAGTTTTCTTCTTCTGGGCCTTCTCTTGAAGCTTGGCTGCTTATTGCAAGATTTAAAAACAAGCTACCTTCTCTTCTAGAACTCTGACGTGGTTTCATAACATTAAGCCAATCGGACAATGGCTTTGGGGTGAACTGGCGACCCGGTGAGGTTGCAGACAAGGTGTGCTGAGGCCGGTGTCTGTGGGGCGAGGATGTGGTCACCTGATGCAGAAGGGGGTGCTCCAGATGACGGTGACAGGCTGTTGTCACCCGACAGCCAGGGGTGTCCTGTGTCCTGTGACGTGAGTTGTTAGCTCAGAAAGAGCACCCTGTCCTTCATTCCCACATCCCTCTACCCTGGCCGCTGGTGTAGAGAAGAGAAGAAAAGACACCGCCATAGCCTGGTGCTGGGCGGGGCAGGAGGGCAGCCGGTGTGCCCCCAAGAGCAGGGAAAGGGCACAGTCTTTAGTAAAAAGTAGCAGGTGTTATTTGGGACCGGGAACAGACGGTCTTTTAATTCACGTCCTTTCTTCTTTATCCCCTTCTGACTCAAGCCAGTCAATGCAATGTGCTCCTTCCTAGTTCGGGAAAGAACCCTCAGAGTGGAGTTTCTGGAAGGGACCCCGGCTCACCCGGTCCCGCCCCCGGGCGTCTGGGCGCACAGCCCAGCGGCCCGGAGCCCAGACCCAACTTGTGCGGCTTCGTCACCCCTCTGGCTCTCTTGAAAGCAGCTCCTGGTGACACGCATTAACCCGAGACCAAGATGAGCCCCAGAGGGAGGGTGTCCCCGCTCTGAGGCCGGATGTCACTCTCACATCAGCGTCAGCTGTGTGGGATAGAAGGCTCAGGGTCTTTCCGTCTGTGTTTGCCAACGCGGACCAACTGAGCATGGCTGTCTCCTATTAGCCTGGCTTTTCGGGCCGTTCGTTATCTTGGGCGTCTTTTGCAGCATCATGAGGAGGGTTTCCATCTGTTTTTATTTCTAGCCCCCATGGAAATGAAATAGAATTTAAGTCAACCTCTTTTTTTTAATCAATCAATTTTCATGCAAAAATGCAAGATATACTTGGTCTGGATAATATTCTTTTTTTTTTTTTTTAATTTTTATTTAAATCCAAGTTAGTCGGGGCGCCTGAATGGCTCAGTCAGTTAAGCATCCAATTTCGGCTCAGGTCATGATCTCACAATTCATGAGTTTGAGCCCCATGTCGGGCTCTGTGCTGCCAGCTCAGAGCCTGGAGCCTGCTTTGGATTCTGTGTCTGCCTCTCTCTCTGTCCCTCCCCTGCTCATGTTCTGTCTCTCTCTCTCAAAAATAAACAAACATGAAAAAGATTAAAAATTAAATAAATCCAAGTTAGTTAACATACAACATTGTATTGGTTTCCGGAGGAGACCCACTGATTCATCACTTACGTACACACCCAGAGCTCATCCCAACAACGCCCTCCTTAATGCCCATCCCCCGTTTAGCCCAGCCCCCACCCCCCACCCCTCCAGCGACCCTCAGTTTGTTCTCTGTATTTAAGAGTCTCTTATGGTTTGTCTCCCTCTCTGTTTTTATCTTATTTTTCCTTCTCTTCCCCTATGTTCATCTGTTTTGTTCCTTAAATTCCACATATGAGTGAAATCCTATGACGTTTATGGGTAGGATTCTTTCAGCAGGTGTCTCCTTTACAAGGGTGTAAACAGGAGAATAATTAAGAGAAATTTTGTGTCGTTTGGTGTAGTCTGCAGACCTCGGCCAGGTCGGTGGGTCAGGCGGGCTTTGCCGTGAGCCAGAGACGGTTTGATGTGCGGATCTCACGGGGTGAGGCTGGCCATGCTCAGGCTGTAGACCCGGAGGGCCGCTTGGGCGGGCCAGACGCTCAGGCCGTGGGAAAGAAGTTAGCTAAGTGTGAAAAACAGGTGACAACAGCATTGTCTACTATAACACTAGTAGTAGTGATAACACTAAAAAGATGCTGGCAGGTGATCCAGGGGCCTTGACGTTCACCCTCCTTCTCTCTTCTGTTCCTTCTGCTTCTAATAACATTAGCAAGTATTTGAGAGGAAAGAGCCCTGGCCGGGAATTAGGAGAGCAGGCGACAATCTCAGAGTCGCCACTAAGGACCTGGTTTGGGCTAAACCACTTAAACTCTGAACACCAGTATTCCATATCCTGCTCCTTCGCAGTCTGATCCCGGGGTTCCCTTCTACCTCGAAGATTCCAGGGCCTGTGCCCTCAGCCCTTACTTTGTCTTTTGCTCTCAGCATCAGGGCTGAGTTGATTTTTTTTTTTTTTTAAAGGATTTCACTCCCCCCTTTCCAGATGGTTTGGCCCAGCATTCTGCGGACCCCAGGAAGTGAATTGCCCGGGATTGAGGATTTTCCCACCCCCTCCAGGACAGGAAGGGGTGTGTCAATAGGAGATTAAGAGGTGCAGGTGAGTCAAACTGTCTTAAATCTGCCATCCCTGATGGGAAAGAGAGAGAGAGAGACAGAGAGACAGAGAGAGAGACGGAGAGAGGCTGTGCGCTCCCTGCTGGTCCCGGGGTTGGGGGGTGGCCGCACTCTCTCCTGTTCCATCTCTCCGCCAGGCCCTCAGGCACCTGCGACACCCCTGCCACGGCTCTGTTTTGCCCATGATGGCTGTGTTGTTGTAAGGGGACTGACCTCCTTCTGGGCCCTGGAAAATGTCAAGGAGGAGGCGGGGCTACCGCCAGGCATATTCAATACGGTGGGGATTAGTCATGCTGCAGCTTCCTTCGGAAAGATTCAGGGCGTAGAAATCCGACGTCAGAGATGAGTGTGGCCTTTCAGACACTGATAGATCACAGTCACCCACGAGGAGAGACAAAGGAAGGAACCGAATTATCGTTGCCTGCTTCATTCTGTGCCAAGAGAGGAGGATGTGGAGGAAGTTTCTACTCCCGTGATTCCCTGGAGAGTAAGACAGTTTAGCTTATTTTTAAAGGTTTCCTAAAACATGAACTCCAAACAGCTTTCCACATGGCTTAGCTGTTCGTTTCAAAAAGAAATCTTCAACTCCCGTGGAGTCTTTTCCTTCCAGAAATTCCCAGAAAATTTCACAGTTGCATCAATACATGAAGTCTCTTCATCAGCAAGGGCTCATCTTTTTTTTTTTTTAATTCTTTAATGTTTATTTATTTTTGAAAGAGACAGAGACAGAGCATGAGAGGGGGAGGGGGAGAGAGAGAGAGAGAGAGAGAGACACAGAATCTGAGGCAGGCTCCAGGCTCTGAGCTGTCAGCACAGAGTCCGATGTGGGGCTCGAACCCGCAAACCATGAGATCATGACCTGAGCGGAAGTCGGACGCTCAACCCAGTGAGCCACCCAGGCGCCCCAGAGCTCATCTTTTTTACTGGGGACCATCCAAGGAGTTGGAAAAAGGTTAGACACTGGGACACAAGACCCTGTAATTTCTCAAAGGACTCTTTCTGAGTCATTGATCTGAAAATACGTCTACACCAGCCTCTGGGGAGGGTGTGTGATAATAACCATTGATTACTTAGGAATCTGAGAGCTAGATGGTTCGGGAAGCTGCGTGGGCGGAGCTCTTTGATCCTAACTTAACTCAGGGGAAAATAAACAAGCACACTGACTCATGTATCTTCATGGTTGCTAATGAAGGTAGTGGGTTGCTGGCAGTGGTGTTTGCATTCTTATTTTTAAGCAGTGTCCACAGGGGGCCAGACAGCTGACTTGACCCCCGAAGCACCTGGTGAGAGTGGCCAAGTAGGGGGCCACGGAGGACTCTATTGTAAGAGCAGGGTGTGCATGTGTGCGCAGCATGGTCTGGGATAGAGAAATTCAGACATCACACGGAAGGCCGCTAACGGGAGGTTAATTAGGTAGATAACAGCACATCCAATACCACGGCGTCCTCTTCCCCGAATGCTCCCTGCAGTGAAGACTTGACTGCATGTGATTTGTTACGAGTTACAGGGGTGTTGCTAGGAGCGTGGGAAGGAGGCAGGAGCGGGAGAGGGAAAGAAATCAAGCCAGGGAGTGGCTTCAGACAAACCCCAGTGCACACCCGATCCCTTTGGGTGATCTCTGGAGTGTGAGTTGTGCCAGCTGGAGGCCGGGCGCGGGGCTGTCACCATCATACAGGTGCTCCCGGCTCTCGGGCAGATCCAGGGCGCGCCTTAGCAGGTGCTCGCAGCGAGAGAGAAGTGCACATAAGCCAGGAGGTGGACACACGCTGAGCTGGTTAGACTCTACCTACCTACTCAACTATTGAGAAGAATGCAGCGCTAAGCCCTCCCATTGAAAGTCCTTTCTGATAAACGCTGATCAGAAAGGCAAGTTAACAAGTAACATATCCTAGGGTGTTTCCCAGCACCAAACGATTCTCCACCCCCAGCTGGGTATCCAGTGATCCAGTTCAATTCCAACAGCCACTACCCGGAGAGTCAATCCCGCAAGACCAGTGCCGCAGCAGATGGCAGTTACCAGGCCCAGGCTGTCACCGGTACTTCTGGCTGGCTGGCTACGTAGCGGAGGTCCCAGGATCCCCTCCTCAGGTTTGAGAATTTGTTAGACTGGCCCACAGAGCTCAGGAAGACACTTGCACCTACATTTACTGGCTTATCTAAAGGATACAGTTCAGGACTAGGTGAGTGGAAGAGAGGCCCAGGGTGAGGTCTGCAGGAAGGGGCACGGAGCGTCCTGTGCCGTCTCTGGTGCACCACCCTCCCAGCACCTGCCTGTTCAACCTGGAAGCTCAAAATCTCATGCAAGAGTTTTTATAGAGCTTGTCCTCCAGCCCCTCCCCCCTTCCCCGAGGCTGGTGGATGGAGCTGAAAGTTGCTGTTCTCTGATCACTTGGGTCCAGCCCCATCCTGAAGCTGTCTAGGGGCCTAACCTGTGTCACCTACTGGCGTAAAGTCAGGTGTGACCTAAAGGGTACCTTATGCATAACAAGGCGCTCCAGTTACTCAGGAAATCCCAAGGATTTTAGGAGCTCTGTTCCAGGAACTGGGGCAAAGCTCACATAGATTGCTTATTATATGACACAGATATTATATCATTTTTTAATAAAAGAAATGTATGTATCTGTGCATGTAAAGAAAAAAGTCTGGATGGAAACAGACCCAACTGTTAATTGTGTTACTCCATGAAGGCCTGAGGGGGGGCTGAAGGAGTAGGGGGAGACGTCCAGATTTATGGGCAAGCATGTTATGCTTTATAACAGGAAAACTAACGCAGCATAGGAGACCTCGGCTGTGTGACGATGGTGCGCGCTTCTGTCGTCCGTGGGCAGCTGTGTCTGCAGTTCTCGGAACCAGACAGGCTTACCGAGTGAGAGGGGCCTAGTGAATGCTCGGTGCATATCGTGATGTTTCCCTGCAATGAACAAAACTTTGAAGGCTACAATTACCTACAATACCGGACTAGAAATTGTGGCTTCAGTGGTCTCCGTTCCGGATGCCTGTTTGTCATTTTAGGCTGTCTTAGGAAACATGCTTTTAGCCTGGTGCCTCCTCTTCATGCCTGAGTCCCCATCCGTTGGATGGTCATTAGTTTAGCCTCTGCTCCCTGTGGGGGGTCTGTCTGGGTGGAAACGCTACTCTAATACTCTGCCTTCAGCCTGAATTGGTAGCTCTGCCAGACGCTTAATTTGCAGGTAAAATCAAATTAAGATCTGATGGTAGGTATTATAGATCCAGGCTGATCTAATCCCTTCTTCTGGCCGGTAAACAACCAAGAAGAACCATGAGAAGGTCTGCAAAAGTGGTTGCTGACACCCCTGTAATCGCAGAGTCTGAAATGAAGTCTTGTAAATGGTGGTGTGTTAGGCTCCGGGCAAAGAGAGCTGCATGAAGACAGTCTCTTCACTTCAGAGCTGCAAGGGTTGCATCAGACCAACTCTTGTTTCAGTTCATCCACCCACCCTTCAGTCCGTCCGTCCATTCGTCTATCCATCCATCCATCCACCCACCTATTCACCCACCAATCTATTCACTTACACATTCATTCACACACCCACCTATCTACCCACCCACCCATGCACCCATTCGTCTGCCTACTGATCTACCCGTCCATCCATCCATCCATCCATGTTTTATAATTACTGAGAGGGTGTTGTAAGGCAGGCAATGTGCTGGCATTCTTCCTAGTCTTTTGACATTTATCTGTCGCAAACACACTTGAAATTCACCTCCAACTTTTACCTACGGCCTTTCACATATATTAGACACCATTTCAGTACCTCTGACTGCTTCTTATTAGGGTGTGTTTTCTCCTGGTCCTGGGTCTGTAGTTACTTTTGTCTCTCAGTGGTGCCACACCAGATGATAACAACCAGCATGTACCGAGTGCTTATTACATGTCAGGTACTGTGCAAAGCTCTCTGGACGCTCTATCTCATTTAATCCTCACAGTGACCCTAAGACGTATGTATTATCTACCTTTTAATCCTCTTTATTGTGAAATAGAACGTATATAAAAACAGGTACACCACAAAGAAGATGTGGCTCAATAATTTATCAAAGAGCTAAGTCGTATGTATATATATAACAAGGTAAAAAATAGAATATTGCAGCACCCAGAAGCCCTCAGTGGGCCCCTTTTTCAAGTATCACCCATTCCTTACCTTCCAGAAGTCACTGCTATCCTCAACCTCTGATTTTTATTTTGCAGTTTTACCAGGTAAACATGCGTTTCTAAACAGTATAGTTTAGTCCTGCTTGTTTTTTTAAACACAAATCATACTGTATGTTTTTTAGGACATTAAATTTTTAAGATTCATCCTTTCATCCAATTCTTTTTTCTGTATACTATTTTATTATATGAAAACAGCACAACTTATTTTCCAATCTTCTATTTTTGGACATTTGTGATTCTCCAATTTGGGGCAATTATTACAAATGTTGCTATGAACATTCTTGCGCATGACTCTTAGTGAAAAGAGGCTACATTTCAGTCGGATATGCAAGTAGGAGTGAAACCGCTTGGCGGTAGGCATGCTTTGAATTTGGTAGGCGATGCTAAGCGGTTTTCCAAACTGGTTGTACTAAGTGACCCTTCCCCACATAGGGCTCTGGTGTGTTTATGGAACTGCATCCCGTCTTTTTAATTCCAGATCTTCTGATGGTTTGTAGTGATATCTAGCCTTGATTTTATTTTGCATTCTGTTCAAGAAAAATTAGGTCAAATGACTTTTTGTATATTTTGCGGACATTTGTGTGTCACCATTTGGAAGATATGGTTTGAAGTCTTGTACCAGCTTTATTGAGGCATAATTGCTGTTTAATTCTTTAAATGCTATCTTTTCACATTTTCTTTTTTTATTAAAAATTTTTTTTAACATTTATTTATTTTTGAGAGACAGAGAGAGACAGATCGTGAGCAGGGGAGGGGCAGAGAAGAGAGGGACACAGAATCGGAAGCAGGCTCCAGGCTCTGAGCTGTCAGCACAGAGCCCGACGTGGGGCTCAAACTCATGAACTGCGAGATCATGACCGGAGCCGAAGTTGGACACTCAACCGACTGAACCAGCCAGGTGCCCCAATGTAGCTTTAAAATAAAATTTGGTATCTGATAACGTAGATCATCTTACTTTCTTCCTATTTAAGATTATCTTGGCTAGACTTGGCCTATTGGATTTCCATTTGATTCTAGAATAAGCATTTCAATTGCTATAAATATCTTGCTGGGATTTTTATTTAGACAGCATTGATTCTGTAGGTAACTTGGGGAATTGATATCTTTATAGTATTGGGTTTTTCAGTGCATGAATATGGCTTATTCCTTGTCTTATTTAGGTTTTCAATATTTTCTCATCATGATACTTGGTACTGTTTTGTTCTCACACATGTTTTATCACATATATTTTTAGGTATTCTTTTGACATTTTATTTGCAATAATTTCAAACTTCTAGAAGCCCTGAGAAATGAAATCCCTTATTCTCTGTACCCAGACTCGACATCAGAAACTTGCCACATTTGTTTGTCATTCCCTCTTTCTTTCTCATTCTACCTCTAGGTATTTTTATTTTTTATTTTCTAAATCATTTGAGACTAGATTGCATAAATCATTCCCCTTTACTCCTTAATATTAACATGTGCATTTTAAAAAATTCTTTTAATGTGTATTCATTTTTGACAGACAGAGACAGACAGAGTGGGCGGGGGAGGGACAGAGAGAGAGGGAGACACAGAATCCGAAGCAGGCCCCAGGCTCTGAGCTGTCAGCACAGAGCCTAACGCGGGGCTCAAACTTAAGAATCGTGAGATTATGACTTGAGCCAAAGTCAATGCTTAACAGACTGAGCCCCCCAGGCGCCCCTGACATGCGCATTTTATAAGAATAAGGAGTGTCTCCTATACAACTACAATGAAGTTCTCAAATACCGGAAGCTTAGCCTTGATTTAAATCTGCCATCTAAAGCAGTTTGCCTTCCAGTTTCATTGGTTGTCCTAATAGGATCCTTCTAGAATAGGACCTAGTTCAGGAGCACAGGCCGCATTTCATTATCATTCTGAGCCTCTCTACTTTAGTGTGGTACAGACCACGGCCTTCCTGGGCTTTCATGATGCCGGCCGCCAGAAGGCTGCAGGCCAGTAGGCCAGTTATCTCTTGGGTTTTTCTCAAGTCGGATTGTCTAGTGTTTCCTCACGATTAGAATCAGGTTACGCACCCCTGGCTGGAAGATGGCGAAGGATGCGTGTCTCAGAGTGTCCGTCTGAGGGCACGAGGTGCCCACCTGCTTCTCGTTGGTAACGGTTGTGATCACCCGACCCAAAGCAGTGTTCAGTGTTTCCACTGTGCACATGTTCTCTTTCCCCTGGACGTTCACATGCACGTCTGGGGGAAAACACCGAAGCCCCCAAAATACGCTGCTCCCCGTTAGACGCCTCCCTTGCTGTGCGCATCCGCTGAGGATTCCTGCCTGAACCAGTCTTTGCTGTGATGAAGGCAAAAAGATGACTTTCCAGTGCTGCCACTTCTTCCACATTTATCATTCAGCATTCGGTGTGACGTCACAGGAGTCCTCCTTTCTCCCTCATTTACTTCTTTGTTTCTCTGCTTTTTGTTTTATGGATTCATGGGTTCCTATTATAGTCAATGAATTATAATTCATTACTGTCCTTCCTTCCTCCCTCCTTTCCTTCCTTCCTTCTCAAATTGTCCCAGATTTCAGGAGTGGGAATATCTTCGAGCTGGCTCCTGTGTCCTTACTCTCTGGCCCAAGAGTCCATGCTCATCTCTACCCTGTCTCATCTGGAACCAGCCACGTCTCCCCTGAACTCTTGTTCCTGGATCTGGATGGAGGGCTGTCCATTGCTCCTTTGGTGGCCAGGGCTAAGATAAATATACGTGTTGTATGTAAGTGCAATCATACACTAACTAGAACATATCTGCATATATTTATATTAATATATATTACATATAGTTTATATTAAAATTATATATATTTATATTGTTAGACATATAGGTTCCCACTGATAGCTCCAATTCCAGCCAGGATAGTCATCCAGGACTGTGTCCATAATTTGTGGAATCTAGTGCAAGATGAAATGTGGGCCCTCTGGTTCAAAATTTATCCAGAATTTCGGCAGCAAAGAGCGCTGAACCAAGCCCTCTGGGACCGCCCACGTCTCACACACCCGGCAGGCTCTGTCCTAATCATTTCATACCTGTATCGTCTCCCCTTTTTCCACAGTGAGAATGATCACTGGCAATAGTGACACATTTGCTCAAGACTTTCCACATCATTTGGGAACCATGTGTAAAATGAAGATGCCAAGCCCTTTGTTCAAAAAGGGGAAAGTGTCATCAAAGATAGTAAAATATTTTTCACGTTTATTTATTTTTGAGAGACAGAGGGTGAGCAGGGGAGGGGCAGAGAAAGAATGAGACACAGAATCTGAAGAGGCTTCAGGCTCCAAGCTGTCAGCACAGAGCCCGACGCGGGGCTCAAACTCACAAACGAAGAGATCATTACCTGAGCTGAAGTTGGACGCTTCAGTGACTGAGCCCCCCCCGGCGCCCCATCAAACGTACTAAAACATAAAGCATCTTCTTTTCATTTGCTGCCTCCTGTCATGGTGTTTTATATTTGCTACTTCATGTCACTCCAAATAACAAAAAATTAAATGTAAGCTAGTAGCACGAATTCTGTTGTTCATCTTTGTATTGCAGAATGTCAACTTTATTATTTTTTTGTTTATTTATTTTTGGGATGCCTCAGTGGCTCAGTCGGTTAAGCATTAGACTCTTGGTTCCAGCTCAGGCCATGATCTCATGATTTCATGAGTTCGAGCCCCACTTGAGATTCTCTGTCTACCTCTCTCTGCCCCTCCCCCACTTGCACTGTCTCTCTCAACATAAATAAACTTTAAAAAAAGAAAGCTTATATGTTTTTGAGGGGGGAGGGGCAGAGAGATCTGGAGAGAGAGAATCCCAAGCAGGCTCTGCATTGTCAGCGTGGAGCAGGATGTGGGGTTCTGTGAAATCATGACCTGAGCTGAAATCGGGTCCCACACCCAGCCAACTGAGCTACCCAGGCGCTGCTGTTTCACTTAATGATACGCCCACACTCTACCAACGCTCACCGCGTTTGGGTTACTGATGAAGGAGGGAGGACTGAGAAGAAAAGGCTCTCTTGGTGTTGGCCTGTCCCCTTCCTTCTGTGTCATCACGTTTAGCAAATGTGGCTGGCGACTGGGGGGAAGAAAGAGGATGCTCAAGTTCCTTGGTCGTTGGCCTTTTCTAGGGCGCAGGCTTCTGTGTGCACAGTAAGGTCAGGGTCAAACAACGCGTGGTCTCCTGGGGCTCTTTTCGCACTCATTCGTCTGCAGGCGTGACGCACTTCCTTTGCACTCGCTTTGAGCCTCATGAACTCCCACGTGTGATGGCATCGGTTAGAGGATAAAATGGTAACGGATTCAAGATGGCGGCAACAGAGCTTTAAACCAACGGCAGGTCCTTCTGAGCACAGAGCCCTGGGCGACGACGCAGGTTACAGGACTCCTGTTTTTCAAGGATTTTCTGAAGACTCCTCTCCCCACTCTTTACTCCCAAGGTCTTAAAGCGCCAGCAGAGCACCAGTGACATCTTTGTTGCCATGAGGTGCGTTTCTCTGCATAACTGGGAGATCTCTGGATTCTGGGAATGCTGAAGGCGCGTGTGGCTTACCTTCCCTCCTGGATGATCTTGTGTGGAGAGTTTTAAAATGTCTTTAGTTTCACTTTCCCCTCATTCTCTTCTCTCCTTCTGGAATTTCACATGCACACGCACTGAACAGTCTCAATGTGGTCCAGTGCTGTCACCGGCTCTATGGTGCTTTCCACGTTTTTGTTGCTCGGTGCCTTGTTATTATGCTTTCCTTTCCCCTCTATATTTTAGTTTTCTAATTTTTCTCTTAAACGTGTCCATAGCGTTCTTAATCCGGGATACTGTATGTTCAGTTCTAGAACTTCCATTGGTTCTTTTAAATTTGGGGGCCAAGAGAGCGGAGCAGCGTGGAAGCTGTCAGCCTCTCCCGTCCCTGAAATGCAGTGAGGTCTGCACAAGCCGTCTCGCACGCCTAGGAAATGGACCTGAGGATTAACAGGCAACGTGCGTGACTTGAACCACAGAAGTCGGCAGGCGTGCGACACGGAGAGGTGAGCTGGGGCTAGAGGGTAGGGAGCTGTTTTCGTGGAGAGAGGACAAAGAAAGCGGGGAGAGTGCAGGAAAAGGACTCCCCCCAAAGGTGGCTGGAAAGAGAAAGAGTGGAAACACAAGGGACTGAGCAAGAAATCTGTTCCCCAAAACCATTAACGGGGAGCAAGGAGAGGGTTTCAATTCTATAAACAGCGGGGCGCGGAGTCGGAAATTCCAGAGCCCAGTACCTGGTGGCGCTCTGGTGGGGAGGAGGGGCGAGGCCCCGGGAGCAGGCAGGGGAGTCTGAGGGGTCCGTGGGCCACACGGGGAGAAGCAGTCCCCCTGCTTGGAGGAGAGGCCATACAGCTTCCCCAAAGGCAGGGGTCCCAGTGGACCCCGGAGAACAGCCACGTCTGCTGGTTCTTTTTAAAAGAAATCATTCCCATTTCTCTGCTGAAATGTTCAGTCTTGCATTTTACCTCCTTGAGCCTATGAAGCCTCTAACGGTTCGTGCTTGTTCACTGGGGCCCGGCTCCTTCTCTCACTATTACTCAGTGGTCCAGGACGGTTTAGACCGGTCTTAGGGAGCGACACAGGACATTTCCTGTTCCTTTCCAAGACTCCAGGGTCGGTTTTATCTGTGGTGACAAGGTCATGCCGAAAGTGCAGTGAACATAGGCTTTGCGAGGGCCAAGGCATTGCTGGCAAGAAGTTGGGGGTGACTTAGAGCAGAGGAATCGACCCAGTGGGCGGAGAGAAGAGGAAGTAACGCTTAACCACGCCTAGAAGTAGACATCAGGTGGCCGCGGGCCGAGTCCTTTACACCAACACGACTTCAGAGACCAGCACGTCAGATTCGTAAGTTGAGAGGGTCCCTTAATGTGACTATTGACAAATTTTTAATCTATTTTATTTTTTATTTTAGAGTGAGAGAGTGGGGGAAGGGCAGAAGGAGAGAGAGAATCTTGAGCCAGCCCCCTGCTCAGTCCAGAGCCCAACATGGGGCTCGATTCCGTGATGCTAGAATCATGACCTGAGCCAAAATCAAGAGTCGGATGCTCCACCGACTGAGCCACCCAGGTGTTCCTGATCCGCTTCAAAAAATGGCTGTTCAGAGACTTGGGAACATGGGACCAGAGTCCCATGTTTTAGCCCTGCGTGTGCTGTCACCAGGCAAGTGGATTTCCTTCTCTGCACGTCATGACTGTCATCTCCAGAGGAGATAATGATTCATACTTCTTCCTAGTTCATATGAAAAGTGCAGTGTAGCCCGTATTACTTATGCCGCCATGAGAGTGACAGTGTTGAGGTGTCATCGTAGCTTGATTGTGTCATCCCGGTGACGACCTCGCTCGGCACAGCTCATGGGTATCGGGGGCCCTTGCCCGCCTCCCTGACCCCCTCTTACTCCTGCAGTCATGCCGACTTTCCGAAGCTCCCTTGAGCTGGCCATGTTCCTTCCCCTTGGAACTTCCCTTGCACTTGCCGATTCCGTCTGCCTAGTAAGTGTCCCCGGTCTGCCTGCTGGCTCCTGTGCATCCAGCGTCATGTGCTCAGGGCAACCTCCCAACCTCAGGACCAGCTCAAATCCCCGTGAAATGCGCTCATGAGACCACGCCCCTCTCTCCTGTACGGCTCCCGGACTTGCAGTTTTACATTTATCGGTGTGTTTATTTCCTTCATGCCTGTTCTCTTGCTAGAAGTCAGCCTGGTTGGGGGGGGCGGGAGGCCCCCCGCCGGTGTTCACTCATCACTCTCCACTGCTGCATTTAGCCCGCTGCCTGGGGAGAGGAAGCACCCAATAAATACTTGTCACCTAAAGGAAGGAAGGAGAGAAAGCTTGTTAATTTCGTTAATTTCATCCTAACTGTGGGTTTTGCCCATTTCTTAACTTGTTTTCTGAAAAGCGGGTTGGGCAAGAAGCGTTAGGAACGGATGATTCAAATTATGAGAAAAAGGGAGAGATTGGTCTTTAAATGTCCTTGGCTACAAGTAATTAGCATTCAGCCACTTTCATCGTCTGGAACCTGTTTCCAGCGCCAAGAGGGCATGTGTTTAGAATTTAAACAGATTCTCCTGGAAACACCCGTGCAATACAACTGCCAAGGTAGCCAAGGAGGCCGTGTGGGTGAGAAATCCCTTTTCTGTATTTGTTCAATTTTTTAACTGCAGGCACCGTAGTGGGCAACTACCGGGTAAGGGAAGGGGGACCAGCATTCTCAGGACCTGGGAGGCTTCTCCTCTTGCCAGTGAGCCCAGGGGACGGGGCATCTAGTCCTGATTGCTGCTGTGTCTGGTATTGGGGCCTGGCGTGTCAGCCCTGTCACACCTCAGATAAGACAGGGCTGAGGACTGCAAAAAAGTGTCATCTTTTGGTTGGTTTCTGAGTGCCTGTGGGATAGGCGGGGGCGTCCTCTGGTCACTGAGGGCCTCTGAAGGCAGTCTGCTCGGAGCGTGGGAGCCAAGGGGCAAGAAGTCAAATGTAGACACAGCAGGGTGAAGGGCATGGTCACAGGGCTTAGAGAGGGTCCTGGAAGCCAGCTGGCCTTTGGAAATCACACACCCACCTCTGCTCTGGGTCCGCACCGCACTGATGAACGCCGTGTTTGAATCAGCCGTATCTGAGTTCCAGTCCTGGTTCAGTACCAGCCGAACGGACCAGTTCTGACACCAGGTGTTGGCTTCCGTCGAGGCCAATAACCTGCTGTCTCCCCCACCTGGGTGTCTGCTGATTCACTTAAATTCTGACGCTATCTGCCCAGGGTTAGCGCAGACCCCACGGGGTAAGGGCTCCGTTCCACACGACTGTCCCCTCCTCCAGACCCCACCTGCAAACCGCCAGCTTGTCACCTGTACTTCTGACCCTCTGGCGATGTCGCCGGGGAGGCGGGCCTCCTCTGGTTTGATAATTCGCTGAAGCGGCTCACAGAACTCAGGCGCTGTCATCGGTCTCTCATAAAGGATGCCAGTCGGGAAGGGCCAGAGGGAGGAGTTGCTGGGGCTCGTGGGGCCCGGTGAGGCGCGCCCCTGCTCCCCGGTGTGCCTCTCCGCCCGGAAGGCCGGGTCGTCTCCTTGTTCCCCCCGGTGGAGGGGTCAGAGGGCAGCGCTGAAACTCCCCACCCCGAAAGCCCCATCCTGATGTGTGGCTTTCTGCTAATGTGTGACCTCATTGGCATAAACTCAGGTGAGACCCGAAGGGGCGCCCTGTGAAAAACAAAGGACACTCCTATTACTCGGGAAATTCCTAGGGTTTAGGAGCTCTGCCCCAGGATAGGGGCCACAGACCAAATGTATTTCCTATTATGCCACAACTACCCTCCAGCCATGTTACCTTGCATAAGATGTTCAGCCCTTAGCCTGTGAGTCTCTCAAATAAAGTCCCTGTGCGGAACGGGGCGGTGTACACACAGCCCTGGGCAACTGAGAGGGGCCAGCAGAGCAGTCGGGACCCGGTCACTCGCACCTCCACGGGGCCCCGTCCGCCGGGCCGGTCTGTCAGGCAGGCTGTAGCGGCCTTTTTGCTCCCATACTCTGCGCATATTTTTAAAGCTAAATTTAAATGACCTCGGGTCACCTTGAAGAGTGCCGCACAAGGGCACAGGCTATCGGAGAGGTGGGTGTGAAAGTGGGAGAGGCATTTGTTTGTCTGCTGAGCAAGTATTGATCAGTGTTGGCCACGTGTGGGAATCCGTGCTAAGCACCGAAAATATGGGGGTGGGAAAGACACACATGCCCCTGGCCCCATATTGCTTAGATCTAGCAGGAGGGACAGGGAGGTACGTGGCCATCATGTGTCTCTCTGCTGCTGTGTTTGTACTTAGTATGTGATGAAGAAGTGCCAAGTGCCAAGTTCATGCGACGTGGGGGCTGCAACCAGCCTGGTGCACTTTGGTAAATGGCTGATGGGCGCATTGTTCAGAGATGATTGGTGTCCCAGAGATCACTTTAGGACTTGCAGGCATTCATGTCCCTTGTTCCCTGCCTTGACTTCAAGCGCCTGGTGGAGGTGATCATTCTGAATGCCTCAGTGAGACATGGGGGTGCTGATTTCTTTCTTTTTAATGGTCATTTATTTCTGAGACAGAGAGAGACAGAGCATGCACAGAGGAGGGCAGAGAGAGGGGGAGACACAGAATCTGAAGCAGGGTCCAGAGTACGAGCTGTCAGCACAGAGCCCTACATGGGACTCAAACCCATGAACCATGAGATGATGACTTGAGCTGAAGTCAAATGCTCAACCAACTGAGCCACCCAGGCACCCCTGGGAATGCTGGTTTCTTAAGTAAACCCTGAATGACCGTCAGATTTATGGATTCTGGCCAGTGTATTGAAATACGTCTGTGTGGATTTCAGCAGCTCTCTGCTTTGACTGGTTTCCACCGGACTGGCCCCGTATCTTGGATTTGTGCATACCCACAGCTGTGTGGAAAGAGCTCGTTTCACCTCTCTTGAGAACAAGGTCAGATGGGTGGGAGGTGGGCAGGATTTCAGATTTGGTTACTAGGTCTGGGGTCAAGATTTATCAGAGAGTCCCTCCGAGAGAAAATACGTGGTGAAATGTCCCATTTTCCTAAAACGTTCAATCATCTTCTGTGTAGTAAGTGCCTCCAAGGCAGTAGGCATGTTCCTGGAGACCGCCAGCAGGCCCCCGGGGGCCCCGTTGCCTGCCACCTTGGATGCCTGATACAGGCGCTCGTAACTGCTGCAAAAATTAATGATGGACGCAGCTTCCTGCAGAAAGTAAAGAAATCATATCACCAGTGGACCCTGTTCCTTCTCTGGGGCCATCGAGCTAATTGTCTTGTAGATGAAAGTTTTGCATTCTGCAGGCTTCTGAGAGCATCTGCAAGGGAGAGATCGCATTTAACCTACAGCCATGCAGCCCTTTCCAGTTTACAGAGCGCTCTGAGTCCTGAACTTGGCCTTGGGGAGTCCGTGTTCTACTGGCAATTCTGTCAGTTTCTCCACTGATCTGGGCCTGAGGCTCCTCGTGAGGAAAGCGTGGAGATTGGATGGCTGTATGTGTCTGTTATGAATTGTGTCCCCCCCCAAACCATATATGTTGGAATCCTACCCCCAGCACCCCAGCACGTGACCTGAGTTGGAGATGGGGCCTCTGCCGAGGTGATGAGGTTAGAAGAGGTGATTAGGATGAGCTCTAATTATCAACATGCCTGGTGTCCGGAGAAGAGGGAGCAATTTGGACACAGGGACCCACATAGAAGGAAGGTGACGTGAGCAAACAGGAAAAGCACATTGTCTACAAGCCAAGGAGAGAGGCCTCGGAAGGAAGGGACCCAGCTGAAACCTGATCTTTTACTCCCAACCTCCAGACGGGGAGGGAAATTTCTGTCTAAGCCACTTACCACGGCCTCCCCAGCCAGCTTGTACGCAGTCTTCACGCTTTTTCCTGCCACAGACCTCTTCGGTGGTCTAGGGTTGACCCTGGGCCCCTTCTCACAATAATGCTTACGTATAAAAAATAATACATCAAATTACCAAGAATGTTTACTGAAACGCAGTCATCCAGATACCAAACATTTGCGAAGAGGAGCATAGGTGCTACAGTAACAATGGATTCAATACCGAGAGAGAGCGGCAGGTCTAAAAGAACCATAAATTCTAAGTAGAGATGAAGGGTGAATGGTATTTCAAGAGAGCTGCAACAGCTGCAATGAGATGTGGCCACGTTGTGGTTTTTATTGGTGGCGGACGCAGGCGCTGCTGTGGTGGGGTGCTCCCTGCATGGTTAAAATGCTAGGTATCCATCGTTGGCTAGCAGAGCAAGGGTTTTTTTTTTTTTTTTTTTCATCCAAGTGTACCTATTCCTGGCCTGGACAATGTCTGGGACCTTTGAGGATCTGTGCCGAGGTGACTCCGGGTGAATTCCCCTTGGAGACTAAGGTCTGTGGCTTCTAACCCTCCAGGGGAGCCTTGGGGACTTGGTGCCCAGGGCTGGTGGTCAGGCCACACCCTCCTTTCTGTTGTCCTGGCGGGAGGGCCTATTTGTGTTTGTGAAAGTGGTCCCTTCTCAGGCTTCCTCCAGAGGACTTCCCTGCATAGCCGGTCTGTGACTCAGCAGCGCTGCCCCTATCATTGCTGTGTGACTCAGCCGAGCCTTCCTGGGGTCCCACACAGGCAGGAAGGAGCTGATTATCTCTCCCCGACACTGCATCCCTGCCTTGTGATGGAGCCAGTGGTCAGTGAATCATGGGCCTCGCTTCAACTGGTCTCCACTCACAGCGGCTGACCCCAGGCGCTGGGGCCTCCAGGAAGTTTCACATGAGCTCATCTCATTCGTGCAAATAACCACACTCTCCCCTTCCCTTACGGGCTCTTATCCCACAAAAGGGAAGCCTCTGTTTGGATCTTGTAGTTTGAATGGACGGATTACATCACCACAAACAGAAACATTTTCTTTATGGCATAAGGGAGGATGCTGATCTTCAAATAAACACAGGGGTTACACGTGGAGATATTTATGGATGGAATTTTGGAGGCATTTGAATGGAATATCACAGCGTTCCATTGAATCTGAGACGCACTTCTTTAATGCTTGAATATCTCCAAAATCAGGACGTCTCTTACAATTCCTGGCGTCTTGTATTTGACAAAATCGGGTGCATAAAAATACAGCCTACTAGGGAATTCGAAGATTTTGGTAAAAAAGAGGACCAAGATTTCTTGCAACCCAAGAAAAGGCTTTGGTCATTCAGAGTGGATAATCAGCCAAATGCTACCTTAATTTTGTGGGAATTTTGGCCTTGGAACCAGGTCTAGGGGGGCAGGTTTTATATATAGATAGCAAACAGGATAATTCTTCAAAAAGAAGCCAGACAGAGGGATGGAGGGAGCTGTTACTTATTTGTGTGTATGAGTCATAATGTGTTTTGGCTCATACTTGAGAAAATGTCTAAAAGTTCAAAATGGGGTTGTGGCTCTACTTAACAAACGGATTATGCTTCAGCAAAAGACGGACAGACACAGATCTCTGTAGATGGGATTGCCACTTAACTGCTGTCGGTTCATTGCATGTTAAGGGCTGATTTGACTATTGACTATAATGATCTCAATTTGACCAAAAGGACCAGCAAAATCTTTGCTTTTTCAGGGCAATGGCCTCCGGGCAACAGCAGAAATGTTGCAGCTACCGCCACATTGAATGGTCTCCAAAAAGGGAGAAATACTTGCATATTAGTTAAAATTTTTTGTAAAGAATTTTGAAATCCTTGTAGATTCAAGGGAATTGCAAAACACAATGCACGGGGGAGGGAGGGGGATCTTGGTGCTCTTTACCCAGATTCCCCTAATGGGAACATCCGACATCACTGCAGTACAGTATCACCGCCAGGGTGTGGGGGTCGGTGCCCAGAGCTCAGCCAGACCCCCTGTTTCATACGCATCATGGGTGTGCGAATAGTTCTGTGCAATATTATCACACGTGTGGATTCTTAGAACCCATCGATGTCCATCAGTCCCATGAGCATCGCTGCCGCGTGCTCCCCCTCCTTCCCCATTCCTAACCACAGGCAACGACTAGTCTGTCCTCCATCTCTGCAGTTTTGTTATTTCAAGGTTGTTATATAAATGGAATCATACAGTGTTTAAGCTTTTGGTTGGCTTTTTTTCTCTTGGCCTCGTTCCTCTGAGATCCATCCGTGATGCTGCATGTACATGTATGTATCCTTTTTATTGCGGAATGGTATTCCATGATATGGGCGCGCCATGGTTTATTTATCCATTTATACACCGAAGGACATTTATTTCCTGTTTTTCCCCTCTTATGAATAAAGCTGCTTTCTGCGTAGTAATTTTCAAGGTAAAAAACTATGCTGACTGCTAGACCAACGGTTTGCTCGGGGTGGATTGCGTTTTATACCATTTTTATCCCCTGTATTTAGCAGTGTTCATCCATCAGTTAGATAGTCAACCAAATAGTACCTTAATTAGGCTGGGTTAGTGACTGCATAGATGTAAAGTAGCCATTTCAAGGAGACAGTACGGGAGTGGTTAAGATAGAGATTTAGATCCAGACTAGAGTCTGGGGCCTGACTTTATCACCTCCTGGCTGATGGAATGCAGACCTCTGTTCCTCATCTGTAAAATGGGATAACACCAGGCCTGCTGTCGTAGGGCTGCTGTGAAGAAATGCACGAGGCTCTGAACACGGTCTGTTATTCACTAATTGCTTAATCAAGTTCAGCTGTTACTGCTACCATTCGTAAGCAGATCATGGATCTACATGAGATCATAATAATGCCATAGCCATAACTTTTTATGGCTTCTATTCTGGAAAACTTTTTCATTTGACTGAAGAGGTACCATCATATACATGATATTTTTACACAAATTTAAATTCTGTGTTTATGTATACACGAACATTAAAAAAATCTTGTGTCTTCTTTTTGAAACGACAGCTCTTGCTTAGCCCTATAATGTACAGTATTATCTTAGGAACATTAATGGCCAAATACAAAGCCACATATGCACATTTTTAGACATTTGGAAGGATGGAAATGTTCTTTTCTGTGCAGCTGTTGAGGAGTTTCAACCTTTGAAAATGGCATCTGCTCATATAAACGTGGGTAAACAGATTTTGTTTTTCCCTTTCCATACATGTAAGCAACAGGTGTCTTCATTCCTTCTTTTGTTTTTCAGAGCTTTCATTGCTGCCTGAACACTTAGAAGGCAGAGGACCTCTCCTGTCTGCCTGTGCTCACCACATGTGTGCCCGGGGTCACGTTCAGGGGCAGTGTCTCTCCAGCAACCTCTTGGAATGTCATACGCAGTAAAACCCTGAGTCATTCAGAACCTCCTGCCAGACAACGTGAGGCAGCAATGAGAAACTAACCATTAACTAGCTACAGGGGCAGGAGGAGGTGAGTAAAATTTCCAGCTCTTTGACAAATAAAGACCAGTGATATTTACTATTACACAAATGGAGCTAGAGTCAATTGGCTTTGACATATCAAGGCAATGTTGGGCTTATAAAGATTACATTGTCACTGTGCTCGACCCTGGCAGGATACAGGGTCGGAAAGGTTGTTAAGAAATGTCTCTTGGAGAAATCTGGGATTTGCAGGTGGGTAGAGTAGCTGGGCACGAGAGACAAAGGACTCCAGAGCTTTTCTCCACTGTCCACATCAAATGCCACACCTGACTACCTTCCTGCCATGGTATCTTTGCGCAGGTGTCCCTTCTCCCTAAACTACCCTTCCCTGGAAAAATTCTACTCATTTCTCAAGACCTGTCACTTCCTCTATGATTCATTCCTTACCTCGAATGGACAGGATCAGTTGGTTTTTTCCTCTGTGGGGACAACCCTTTATTACATTTATGTAATTAAGCATAAGAGCTATTTATAATATATGTATGATAAAAATGTCTTTAGCTTATTGATGAGATAGAATATATTAACTGATTTTTTAATGTTGAACCAGCCTTGTATACCTGGAATAAATTCCACTTGGGTTGTGTTGTGGTATATAATTCTTCTCACACGTTACTGGATTTGGTAGGATTTTGCTAAAGATTTTTGCTTCTATGTTAATGAGAGATAATGGTCTGTAATTTTCTTGTAATGTCTTTGTCTGGTTTTGGAATTAGGTGAATCTCATAGATTAGTTAGGAAGTGTTTCTTCTCCTATTTTCTAGAACAGAGGGTAGATAGTTTGATCTGCTCCTTGAAAATTCAGTAAAATTCACCAATGAAACTATCTGGGCCTGGTGCTTTCTGTTTTGGAAGACTATTAATTATTGAATCATTTTTTAATAGACATAAACCTATTCAGATGGTCTGTTTCTTCTTATGTGAGTTGTGGTAGACCGTGTTGTTTAGGGAATTAGTCCATTTCATCTAAGTTATCAAATTTGTGGGTCTGTGGTAGTCTATAATATTCCTTTATTATCTTTTTAATGTCCATGGGACCTTTGGCAATGATGTCCACTCTTTCTTTCATTTCTTATATTAGTAATTTGTGTCTTCTCTCTTTTTTCTTGGTTAGCATGAGTAGGAGTTTAACAATTCTATTGATCTTTTCAAAGAACTACCTTTTGGTTTGATTGATTTTATCTGTTATTTTCTGTTTTTAATTTCATTGATTTCTGCTCTAATTTTTATTATTTCTTTTCCTCTGTTTACTTTGGCTTTGATTTGCTCTACCTTTTCTACTTTCCTTAGGTAGAAGTTTAGATAATTTATTATTATATTATAATATATTATGATAATATATTATACTATTTATATATTAATATATGCATTCATGCCAAAAATTTCCTTGCAACCACTGCTTTCACTGTGCCTACAAATTTTGGTGGGCTGTATTTTCATTTTCTTCAAAACATTGAAAAATTTTTCTTTTGTCTTCTTCTTTGACTTGTATTATTCAGAAGTGTGTTGTTTGATCTCCACATATTTTGTGTTTTTCCAGTTATCTTTGTTGATCTCTAGTATAATTCCACTGTGGTCTGAGAGCATATTTTGACATTTTCTTGACCCAGAATATGGGTCATTCTCTTGGTGAATGTTCCATGTGAACTTGAGAAGGATGCATACCCTACTGTTGTTGGATGAAGTACATACAGTTGAGTGACCATGAGTTTCAGTCAACTGTATCTTTACACTGATTTTCTGCCTGTTGGATCTGACCATTTCTTTTAGAGGAGTTTTAAAGTCTCCATCTATAATAGTGGATTTTTCTACTTCACTTTGTAGTTCTATCAGTTTTTGCTCCATGTGTTTTGATGCTCTGTGTGAGGCACATACACATTAAGAACTGTTATGTCTTCTTGGAGAATTGATCCTTTTATCACAACATAATTCTCCTCTTTATCCCTGATAATTTTTCTTGCTTTCAAGTCTGGAAATAAAATAAGTACTCCAGTTTGGTTTTTTTTTTTGATAAGTGGTAAAGTATGATATGTCTTTTTCTATCCCTTTTCTTCTTTCTTTTTTTTTTTTTTTACTGTGGTAAAATATACATCACACAAAAGTTACCATTTTAACCATTTTTATAGGTATAATTCAATGGCATTAAGTACATTCACAGTATTGTTCAACAATCACTGCTATACATGTCCAGAACCTGGAAACAGAAACTCTGACCATTTAATAACTCCCCCCTCTGCTGGTAGCCTCTCTTCTGCTTCCTGTCCACCTGACCTTATCTGTCCTGAGTCCCTCATGTAAATGAAAGTGTACAATGTTTGTCCTTTTGTCTCTGACTTTTTTTTTTTACCTATAACATTTTCAAGTTTTATCCATGTTGTAATGTATCAATTTCATTCCACTTTTAAGATGAATAATATTTCATTGTGTGTATATACCACATTTTGTTTACCCATAAATTCATTAATGAACATCTGGGTTGTTTCTACGTTTTGGCTCTTGGGAATAATACTGCTACAAACATGAACGTACACGTATCTGTTTGGGTCCCTGCGTTCAATTCTTTTGGGGATAAACCTTGGCGTGGAATTGCTGGATCATATGGTAATTTATGCTAAAGTTTTTAGGAACTGCCAAACTGTTTTCCATAGCAGCTGCATTATTTTGTATTTATGCCAGAACCACAGAAGACTTCCAATTTCTTCTCCATCTATTTACTTTTTATCTATCTGTCTTGTTATATTTCAGGTGGGTTTCTTGTAGACAACATGTAATTGAGTGGGTCTTTTTTTTATTCACATTGTCAGTCTCTGTCTTTTAATTGGTGTATTTAGACCATTAATATTTGAAGTTATTATAGTTGCTTTAGTATTTTACATGTTTTTAAAATTTTTAAAAAAATTTTTAATGTTTATTTATTTTTGAGAGAGACCAAGACAGAGTGTGAGCAGGGGAGGGGCAGAGAGAGAAGGAGACACAGAATCTGAAGCAGGCTCCAGGCTCTGAGCTGTCAGCACAGAGCCCAACATGGGGCTTGAACTCATGGACCTTGAGATCATGACCTGAGCCAAAGTCGGATCCCCAACTGACTGAGCCACGCAGGCACCCCATATTTAACATATTTTAAACTGTTTTCTATTCAATGCCTCATATCCCTTGGTTCTTTCTTTTTTTTCTCTTTTTTTCTACTTCTGCCCTTTTTCTGCCTTCTCTGTTCTATTTTTTATTTTTTGAATTGAAGTATAGTTGAGATACAATGTGGTATTATTTCAGGTGTACAAAATAGTGATTCGACGTTTATATGCCTTATGAATCAATCACCACAAGTGTAGCCACCATCGGTCACCATACAGCAGTATTACAGTATCGTTGACTACGTTCTGCATGCTGTACTTTATAGCCCCAGTTACACTTTTTATGATGGGAAGTTTTTACCTCTTAATCCCTTTCACCTATTCCCCCACTCTTGTCCCCTTTGGCAAGCGCCAATTTGTTCTCTGTACTGATGGTCTCTTTCTGTTGTGTTTTGTTCATCCATTTTGTTTTTTAGATTCTACATATATGTGCAATTGTATGGTATTTATCTTTCTCTGCCCTATTTCACTTAGTATAATGCCCTCTAGGTCCATCTGTGTGGTCACAAATGGCAAGATTTCATTCTTTTTTATGGTTAAGTAGTATTCCATGGTACACATCACATTTTGCCTACACATGGTGCATACTTAGATTGCTGCCGTATCTTGGCTATAGATAATAGTGCAGTGAACATAGGGAGGCATATGGCTTAAAACAATTCTTTTTAATGTGTATTTATTTTCTGAGAGAGAGAGAGAGCGACCGAGCATGAGTGGGGGAGGGACACAGAGGGAGACACAGAATCCGAAGCAGGCTCCAGGCTCAGAGCTGTCAGCACAGAGCCCAACGTGGGGATTGAACCCACAAACTGTGAGATCATGAGCTGAGCTGAAGTCAAATGCTTAACTGACTGAGCCTTCCGGGTGCATATATCTTTTTGAATGCCTTTTCTGGTTTTAATTGAACATTTTGTATGATTTATTCCTCTTCTCTTAGCATATCAATTATACTTTTTTTTTTTAGTGGTTGTTCTAGAGTATGCAATCTACATTTACAACTGATTCAAGTCCAGTATTGAATAGCACTGTACTGCCTCATAGTTAGTGCAACTAACATAACAAAGTCCTCCCAACTCTTCCTGTCTGTCCTTTATAATGTCATTTCATTTATCCATAAGCTATACTCACCAAATACATGGTTGCTATTATTATTTTGAACACACTGTTATCTATTAGATTATCTATTAGATCAATTAAAGAATTTTATTTTACCTTCCCTTATTCTTTTTATTTATTTATTTATTTTTACCTTCCCTTATTCTTGAACGCTCTTCCTTTCTTTATGCACTTGAGTTTTTCTACTGATATCATTTTTCTTCTCTCTGAAGAATTTCAAAAATTATTTCTTATAAGACAGTTCTTTTGGTCACAGATTTCTTCATTATTTGTTTTTCTGTAAACATCTTTATTTCTTCTTCACTTTTGAAGGATAATTTTATTAGATACAAAATTCTAAGTTGACTATTTTTCTTCCAACATTTTAGATATTTCATTTTACTTTCCTCTTGCTGGCATGGTTTCTGAAGAGAGGGCTGATGTAATTCTTATTCTAGTTTGTAGGTAAAGTTTTTTCTTTGTTCTTTCCACTGGCTTCTGTCAAGAATTTTTCTTTTTCTTTGATTTGCTGCAGTTTGAACATAATATACCGAGACACAGATTTTTAAAACATATTTATTCTGGTTGGTGTTCTCAGAGTTTCCCTGAGGATCATGGTTTGGTATAGATAACTTTTGGGGAACCTCGCTATTACTCCCTCGAATATTGTTCTGTTCCTTACTCTCTTTTCTTTCTGATGTTCTCATTATGGGTATGTTACACTGTTTGTAATTGTCCACAGTTCTTGGATCTTCCAATCCACCTTTTTCATTATTTTCTCTTTGCTTTTCCATCTTGGAAGTTTCTGTTGACACCTCTTCAAGCTCACGGACTCTGGCTCTGGTTATGTCCAGTCTACTGATGAACGCGTCGAGGGCAGTTTTCGTTTCCGTGACTGTGGTTTCAGTTTCAAGCCTTTCCTTTCGATTCTCTTTGTGACGCTTCCTTTCTCTGCTCACATGACTCCTGGGATCCTGCATGTCGCCCGCCTTTTCCATTAGAGCCCTTAGCAAATGAATCATAGTTCTTTTAAATTAGTCTCGTCACCCCCAAATTGCTACCACATCTGAGTCTGGTTATGATACTTGCTTTGTCTCTTCAGGGTGTGTTTTTTGCCTTTTATCGCGCCTTGTACGTTTTTGTGGGAAGTCACATGTGATGTATCAGGTGAAGGATCTGAGGCAGGCAGGCCTTTGATGTGAGTTTTACGTCTAGTTGCCTAGAAGTCAGGCTGTGTTTACTCTTTAATGGAGCTGCTGTGTCAGAGGCTCTGATTTCCCCTAAGGTGCCTGTTTTTATGTCCCCTGCTGGCTTCCTAAAGACTTTTATACAGGGTCTGAAGTTTGCATTTTTTCTTTTTTTAAAGCTGTAGTCTCCTGTTATTACACAGAAGGCCTACTGATGGTGGTGGTGAGGTGTGAGGGACAGTAAGCACCCCAAAGTCCTTCGATGAGGTCTCAGTCTTTCCGTGAGCCTGAGTTGGATATTTCTCTCCCACCCACGTTTTGCTAAAGCCTCAGCTAGTAAGACTTTGGTAAATAATTCCTCTCGAGGGCAGGCCTCATTAATGAGAATAGAATGTTTTCCCTTCCCCTTATTGGAAGCAATAGGAGATTTTCCTCTGATCTCTACAGTGAGAATCTGGCAGGACTCTCGGAGGTAAAACTCCCAAAAATGTGAGGAAACTCCTAAGACCAGGTCCCATTAGACTTGTTTCTAATTCTCAAACTTGTCTATACTGAGCCTCTAGCAACTAGTCAATTACGACTTAAAGTGTTCCTACAAATATTGATTCTGGCCCCAGGTTTCTACTTCTCGGCCTCTGGTCTGCACGAGCTGTGAGTTTCTGTATTTGTCTGTCTCTCTCGCCAGCTCGCCAGGTTTGGGCCCCGCTGTTTGCCTTGTCACCTCCATCTTATGATGGATCTAACGAGACTTGTTGATCTCTTGCTTGCTCAGCTTGATTTTCTTGTCGTGAGCATGGCAGTGATGATTTCCAACTTCTTTACGTGCTGGACTCAGCCTTTTACACTACATCTTGGTTTAGGACTGAGGTCTGCACCCACTGCAGACTGATGTCTGCCAAGCGGTGTCAGAAACTCCCTGGCAGCCGTTCAGTTCACTAAGGGGACTCTTCAGACCTAGTTTCTAGGAAGCAGAGGGGCGACTGGATCGGACCTCACCGGTACACGACGAAGCTGTAGGAAACCAGCAACGCAATCCTGAGAGGGAATCGGGTCTCCTGTGCCTGAGCAGCCTTCGCTGGAAATTACTGGGAACTTTGGGGATGTCTGAGGACGTCCCTTTGTGTTGCACTGAGAGTAGAAGTTGGGTTGCGTGCTGGAACAGTGTCCCGGTCCCCCTGCCTGCTGTGCCTTTGCAGTGGCTGACCTGCATGAAGGAAGGGCCTTTCATGGGAAACATTGTTTTGTGCAGATTTCTGGGGAGAAAATGGTATATACCACTTGTTCCCCAGGTAGGACACAGGGATGATGTCTGAACCCCAGGGAGAGAGATGGTAAAAATACAAGGGCTGCATTTGTATGAATCAAGGACAGGAGGGCTGCTCTATGGCCCAGGTGACAAAGGACAACGTAGAGTCAGGAACAGTTGTCAGCGAGGTGTTCTCCCGGTTCTCTGAGGGCGTTTTAAGGATGTGGCACCGTTGGGGGGGGTGGTACCACGAGGAGGAAGCAAGATACCTCCCGCTGTAGGAACTCTGGCAAGCTGCCGCCGTGAGGGACGTGTGGGGGATGGAGTCCAAGCAGACCTGCTTCCGCGCGGGGGGACTTGCTCGCGACCGTCTCGCTGGAGCAGAGGCTTGTTACGTGGATGGGTGCTCCCTGGATGGTGGTGTGCTGGAGGCTGTGCGAAGTGGGGGATACTTCTGAGGAGACCTTTCCTTCTTACTGTATCCCAGGCAGGTCCTCTTTCATATCTGTGGGTCTTTCTGACTCTAATACTTGTCCCTTCAGTTTTGTTCAGCACCTGAGTCACGGTATCCTGAGAGACCAGGCTTTCTTCCCCCTGCTGACACCTTCCTCGGGGCATCAGTCCGTGCACCTGTCAAGAAGGTGGATGAACAGAACATATACATTGCATTTTTCAAACTGCCGTGGCTCTTAATAGATGGGCTGGTACCATAGGTCATTATGTTCTGTTCAGTTAAGGAACTCAAAAAACAAAAAGAAGAAGAGGAAAAGAGACTTCTTGGCTAGCGGTCTGTTTATCTTGCAAATCAGCCTGAGTAAAAGCCAAAAGAAAAGGTGGGGCGCAAGCTGTGACCCAGCCTGCGAGCCAAACCCAGATCTCTGTGTCTACGTTTTCGCTCCATGGGAGCCACGCTGTGCCTTCCAGGGCGACCATGACAGAATGTCCTTGGGTGAGACCCACAGAGGCCGGACTGAGAGAGCAGGGAGAACAGAGAAGTCACAGGCCATTTGCTCTGTGTTCAGTGCATCCTTCATCTTCGGGCATGAGATCATGACCTGCACTGAAATGAAGAGTGAACGTTCAACCAACTGACCGCCTCCCCCCGCCCCCGCCCCGCCCCAGTGCTCCTGAGGGGTAACTCTAGAGCGTGCGTCAGGTGATCAGGGGGCTGTTTATTCTATTCCTTTAGCAGATGTAGTAGTAGATTCTAGAGACACGGTGAGCTCTTTTCAAGATCAGCTTTATCGGCCGAGTCCTGCCCAGCGTTGCCACACAGCAGTCTTTCTCAACACATATCAGATGCTTATCAGCACGTGCTGACCTGAAACGTCAGACCCGTCATTTCCCAAAAGCGACTCACCTGTACGCTCCTGGGGCCGGAACAGCTCTAGAATGAAACAGAAACTAAGTATTACACCCCAAAGCGCCCTTACTTGCTGTTTCATCACTGACTGCCACCCAGAAGCTTCTGCTTCAGGAAAGTCAGTCCTGTGATGCAGAGTGGAAGTCGGCAGTTGTGTATAATGGGATTTGGTTTCTTCCTGGATTTAAGGTCAGGATGCTTGGCTTCTTGAGGGAGATTATGCATCAGTGGTACAGAGAAGCTATTGCCTGTGACAGAAAGGGAATTCCAAGACTAGGAAGGGGGCAGGGACTTGTGCGTCCCATGAGGAGGGGGATCCTGCTCTCTCTCTTTGGCAATGTCAGGAAAGGGGAGAAGACCACTGTGAGGAGTGGCCGTGTGGTGCACCATGGAGGCTGGGTCCTAGCGACCGAATCTACCGTCTTGCTGCAGGTTCATCTGCCTGAACTTGGCATGATTCCGGTGGGCCACGCAGGTGTGAATAGGAAATGAGTATTTTGCCCGGTGTTGCTCTTTCCGGCTTTGGAGAAGGTGTTGAATGGGAAGACGCCGCCCCAAGTGGACTTTGCACCCTTTCAGTGACTTGGCGTTTACTTTGATTTAAGGAAATCAAGGAATGTGATGATTCATGCATCTCTAGATTTCAGGACTAAGATTTATTCCTAGCACATATGTAAGACTTCTGCCAGTTCCTGGATGTTTAGGGGACTTGGCCAAGATTATTTTCCTTCACCCTTACTGTCGGTAATGGTCAATGTATAATCTTTCATCATTTGAGACACATCCTTAAAAACTATTGAGTATTTTTTTGTTAATAGTTTATTACCAAGTTGGTTTCCATATAACACCCAGTGCTCTTCCCCACAAGTGCCCCCCTCCATGCCCGTCACCCCCCCTTCGCCTTCCCCCCTCCCTCTTCAGCCCTCAGTTTGTTCTCAGCATTCAAAAGTCTCTCATGATTTGCCTCATTCCCTCCCCCCAACTCCTTCCCCCGCCCCTTGCCCCTTCCCATGGTCTCCTGTTAGGTTTCTCCTGTTAGACCTATGAGTGACAACGTATGTATTGATCAAAAGTTTTTCTTTCGAAATTGAATTGTTCTAAACATCCTAGGGAAGCCCATCACTTCTTAAAGTGAGGAGTCCTGGTTTAAATAGAGTTGTGCTACTTTGGATTTCCAGATACTTAGTGCGAGAACAAAAAGATTAAAGAAAGCTTCCGCTCCTCCTTTTTTGAAAAGCACTGATTGATATAAATGTGTCCACCTGACTTAGTGGCACAGCAAGTTCGCCTTAAACAGCAGCTCAGTTCAAAGGTCTTGTCTCAGAATTGCCCTGATAGGGGCAAGCCACAGTGGCAATGGGGTTCAAACTTAGCGCCAACACTCTCTCCTGACAAGGGAGGCCACACCGCATTTCACCCCTTCCTTCATGTACCTGCCAGGAAAGGAGCGCCCAGGATATCCCCACGCGGAGGGCGGGGTGAGGGTCACCCGCTGTGCCGTCTGCTCTGGTAAATGATTGATGACTGGCTCCTGACAGGTTCCTCCTTGAGACTGTTAGTGACCGGAATGTGACTTTGCTTTGTCCACATCTTTCCGGACAGGGACAGAGAAGCCTGCCGACTTTACTGCTTCACAAAGCTGGTGTATTTGTGGGTTTTCCACAGCTGTCTTCCTTTTGGGTAGGAGGCCAGGGCAGAGGCAAGGTTCAGCCCTCTAACAGCTGGCCGGGCCCTCGCGGATAAAATCAAGCATCTGAAAGGCCTTGTAAAGCACCAATAATTTGTTTTTCAACAACTATTTACTCACTTGCCCTTTAAAAGTCCAGCTTGATGTCTTTAAGCATTCGTGGGCCACTATAATCTTACAAGAATAATGAATGTTATATATCGTGTAGGCAATACGATCGTTTACAAAACTAGAAGAAACCTAATACAAAGAAATAGAAGGAGGAGAAGAAGGGATATGAAAATATACACTGGTTTCCTTTCTAGAGAAATGGAAATGCGAGTACAAATCTGAGGAAGTGGTACAATACGGCAGTATCCCGCTGCACAGCGATGGTTTGAGGAAAAAGAAAGCACTGATGTCGTAATAGAAAAGATTCTATAAATTTAAATAGCACATAGACGGGTCTAATACAAAATAAGCTCATGACTTCAATATATACCAAAATAACATTTATTTACTCCCGGTTCAAAGATAAAAACCTGGGAAATGAGAAATAAGTGATTCCAGTGAGGTCTAGCCCGTGGGACAGCGACAGAACTGAAATGCTCACTTCTGGGCCAACCTTTGAAGACCCAGGCGCACCTCCCTGCTCAGTGCCTCGCTCTGCTGTTGACTGCGTTCGAGGGAGAAGCAGGGCCCAGAGCCTGGTAGAAACACCAGATGAAAGGGTCCTAGGTCCCCGAATTGCCTCGTGGGGTAGCTTGAATGAATAGCACCTGCTTCGATCAGTGTTACAAGCTGGGTTAAGTCTGAGTCATTCCCCACTTGGGGCCAAGGTGTTCCCGCAGTTAGCTCACCTCTGTGCCGCATCCCCGTCATTTCGTCAGGCCTCTGTTCCGGGACACTGGTCCTCCTCGTACCCGGGTACAATGAGATTACGATTGTATCCAAGATGCTCCCTCATTTCTCAGAAATGTTAGTGTTCAGTATCATGCATTCTTGCATTTACGGAATTTGTGTCTGGTCACACACGCTTGGCCATTCCTTATGGTCTCTTGTTCCTTGATTTTCCTTTCAAGTTGCCATCAGTGTCTAAGATCGCAAACATGATTGAAAAAAGGATTCTGTATCAGATAATTCTACTATCTTGGAAATATTGGCAAGTCTGACTCTGCCGCGCGCTGTTTTTGCTCACGTCCACACATATGCTTTGCTTGTGTGTGTGTGTGTGTGTGTGTGTGTGTGTGTGTGTGTGTGTGTGTGTTTTGTCATCCTTTTATCGAGAGCTCTGATTCTCTGGGTTACTTTATCTGTGGGATTCTTTTGAGACCCGGGTTGAAGTGCATTTCTCTGGAGATTACCTGCTTCTGCGGGTGCCTGGGAGAGCTGTCAACCTTGACCGCTTTAAATATAAATATCGAAATGAGCCGTTTCAAATCAAACAGGTAACTTGTGATTCAGACGCAAAACACGACTGAAGTCTGGTTTCTGGTAACAATTTCTAAAGGCAGATTGTCCCCCCTCTCCACACAGTGCCAAAGGCAAATAAGCACATTCTATAGCCTTTCAAAAATATGTATTGGGTTCCTTTCTCCTTCCTCTTACTCTGGTGATCTGCCCGTGGTTGGGGAGCCCTGAGCTGGGATGGGGGCGGGACCAGGGCTTGCGATAGACTCTATCTGAGCCCGTCCTGACTTTATCTCCTGTCCCCAGGCCCTGTGCATCTGCCACAGCAGAAACTCAGCACATGAATGTGATTTTACCTACCTCTTAGATGTGCATTTGAAAACACCTGTTGCATGTTTAACCTATTGGTTATTTTCAGTGGGAGAATGTTTGGGGGTTTTCAGTCCTCCACACAGTTGCAAACGGATTGTTTATGCAGCTTCCCTATGGGTTTGTGGGCCAGGCCAGAGGCAGTGATGTGTGTGTTTGGGGGGGGGGGGCTTGCCCATTAGCTCAGATCAACAGGTGGCGGAAGTCAAGTTTGCTTTTCTAAAATGTAACAAAGTTCCCTACATATTAGGCCAATAAAACAAAGAAGTAACACACACAACTCCCAGAAAGATGAACTGAGGTCCAGTGAGTAGAGGGAGGAGGTAAGTCCTTCACTCCTACCACAGAGCCTCTGCTTAGGGGAATAGTTATTTTTCAGGACTTTGTACAGGGAAGGCCGGGGCCCAGGCCTGTAGGGCAGAGCAGTCCCAGGACTGGCTAGAGAGGAGGTTGCACTCTCGTCTCTTCCGTGGGGCTCTTCCAGTAGGATGTGTGATAACGGGGCTGTAGGGCAGTAGAAGCACTCCTCAGGGCAACTTCCTCACTCTTCAGAGTGATGGCTAAATTTATGTCACCCTGTCTGGGCTACTGGGTGCCCAGACATTTGGCCAAACGTTATGCTGGGGGCATCTGGGAGGTGTTCGTGGAACTGATTAGCGTTTAAGTGGGTGGACTTGAGTGAAGCAGATTGCTCTCTACAATGTGGGTGCGGCTCATGCAATCAGTTGAAGACTTGACTAGAACAGAAAGACTGACCTCCCCGAAGCAAGAAGGTATTCTCCAGCAGAACACCTCGGTACCATCAACACTTTCAACACTTCCCGTTTCTACGGCGGACAGCTTTTAGACCTAAACTGGAATGTTGGCTCTCCTGGGTCCTGCCCACCCTGCAGATTTGGACTTGCCAGCCTCCATAATTATGTGAGCCAATTCCTGATAAGACGTCTCTTTATATTTATAATCCTATTGGTTCTATTCTCCTCTGGAGAATCCTGATTAATACAGCCACATGTAGGTAGCTACCAAGGGTGTCCCTAGGGAAAGGACAGTTTCAGTGCTCTGAGAATAGATCAGCTTAAAATGGTTCCCTACCTGCCTTCCTTCCTTCCTTCTTTCCTTTCTTCCTTCCTTCCCTTTTTTCTTTCAGTCCTAGATGGTTTGAACTGCTATAACAAAATACCACATCCTGGGTGGCATAGAAACAAGAGAAATTTATTTCTCGCAGTTCTGGAGATTGCAAAGTCCAAAATCAAGGGGCCAACAGAGTTGATGTCTGGTGAAACTTCCTTTCTGGCCCATAGACCACCATCTTCCTGCTGTGTCTTCCCATGGTAGATGGGAGCTCTCGGAAGGCTCTTTATAAAGGATGCTAATCCCTTCGTGAAGGTTCTGCCACATGGTCCCATCAGGCCAAAGCCCCATCTTCTAACATCATCCCCTTGGGGGGTAGGTTTCAGCATATGAATTTTGGGGAGAAACTAACACCCAAATTATTCCCTCTCTCCCTCCCTCCTTCCCTGCTTTCTTTTCTTTCTTCCTTTCTTCTGCCACTGTTGCATCTTGCACCACCTTGGGAATCTGAGGGTTCATGGTCTGGTGCCAGAGGCCAACAGATGATGAAAATTCTTGCAATAGCTTTTCCGTGGAAAAGCTACTGAGGAGATACCATCGCTATTTGTTTTGGACGCGATTGACTTCACATACAGCCTTTCACCATTCTTGACACACATCTCCCTACAACTTTCAAGGAACAACTTTGTGATATACCTGTATAATTAGGGTCATCAAGTAAATGTATACTTCTTTAATTTATTTAGGGAATAAAAATAGGTCTTAAACATATGATTGCCTTTTAAAAAACTGTGCTGTCTACACTTAGACATTGTTCTAAACTTCCTGTCTACTTTGTTATCATTTTAACCTGTTAACATGTACCCATGAGAGTAAATTTTATTACTTAGTCATCACTGTACATCCTACCAGGACTATGTCTATATTTTCCTGGTCTGTATGAATCTTTCTTGTTTCTGAAACTTACCAGAACATAATTTCATAAACTTCATTTTAAAAAATGCTGGTCAGCTACTCCTATGAAGTAGTCTTGCCAAAATCAAACCACCAATTTACAAAATATAGAAACAAAAGAGGAATAAGTTAAAAACATGAGAATCTATCTGCAAAATACAAATTGTGGGAAACTCTGCAGGACAAACCATCTAATTTCCTCAACAAAATACTGTAAGTGAAAATAAAAGATGTGGGTGAGGAGGGATGTATAGAATCTGTAGAGAAACTTAGGAAAAAATCCCCAATCACAATGTGGGAAACTTACTTGGATACTGATTCAAACAAATTGTAAAAAAAAAAAAAAACTCCAACACATTTATAGTGTTTCAGAGACAATTTGAAATTTTAATACCGATGGGTTTTGATGACATAAAGGAATTATCAGTGATCTTAAAGATATACTAAGGGCATTACAATTGTTTTATAAAGAATTATAGTTTTAGAGATATAATGAAATATTTCTGGATTAAATAATATGATGTCTGTGATCATTTGCTTCAAAAGTGATCTGGAAGAGGGAAGAGAACAGAGTGTAGATGAAGCAAGGTAAGTTATGAAATAATTACTGACATTGAGGAATGGGCATATGAGGATCCATTGTACTATTTTGTTTTGATGAATGTTTAAAACTTTTCTTCTTTTTTAAAGCTTTAAGGGTTGAAGGGGGAGGGGGAAGGGAGGTGGTGGTGATGGAGGAGGGCACTTGTGGGGAAGAGCACTGGGTGTTGTATGGAAACCAATTTGACAATAAACTATTTAAAAAAGGGAAATACATAACTAAAAAAATAATACATTCCAATTCTAATTGGAATTAGTTAACACAAAGTGTAATATTACTTTCAAGCATACAATTTAGTGATTCAACACTTCTGTACAACACCTGGTGCTCATCAAAGTGCATCCGTGTTCCCCATCGCCCGTTTCTCCCATCCCCCGCCCGCCACCTCCCCTCTGGTAACCGGAAGTGTGTTCTCTGTAGTTAAGAGTCTGTTTTTTGATTTGTTTCTCTCTGTCTCTAATTTCTTCCTTTTTTGCTTCATTTGTTTTGTTTCTTAAATTCCACACAGGAGTGAAATAATGTGATATTTGTCTTTCTCTGGCTGACTTATTTCACTCAGCATTATACTCTCTGACTCCATCCATGTCATTGCTGATGGTAAGATTTCATTCTTTGTTTAAGACTGAGTAATATTCCATTGTGTGTGTGTGTGTGTGTGTGTGTGTGTGTGTGTGCGTGCGTGCGTACACACATACCACATCTTCTGATCAGCTAATGGACACTTGAGCTGCTTCCATAATTTGGCTATTGCAAATAATGCTTCTATAAACATTGGGGTGTACATATCCCTTTGAATTAGTATTTTTGTGTTTTTTGGGTAAATACCTAGTAGTGAGATTACTACATCCTAGGATAGTCCTAGTTTTAACTTTTTGAGGAAGCTCCACACTCTTCTCCAGAGTGGCTGCACCAGTTTGCATTCCCACCAACAGTACAAGAAAGTTCTCCTTTCTCTGCATCCTCACCAATACCTGTTGTTTCTTGTGTTGTTGACTTTAGTCATTTTGACTGCTGTGAGGTGTATCTCACTGTAGTTTTGATTTGCATCTCCCTGATGAGCAGTGAATTGATTTGGAAGTTTTCCTTCCTTTTCTATTTTCTGGAATAGTTTGAGGAGAATAGTGTTAAAGCTTCTTTAAATATTTGATAGAATTCTAACCTTAGACTTTTGTGGGAGTTTTTCGATTACTGATTCAATATCTTTGCTGGTTATTGGTCTGTTCAAGTTTCTATATCTTCCTGTTTCAGTGTTGGTAGTTTATATATTTCTAGGAAGTCATTCATTTCTTCCAGATTATCCAGTTTGTTGGCATATATTTTTTCATAATATTCTATTGTAGTTATTTATATTTCTGTGGTATTGGTTGTTATTTCTCCTTCCACATTTGTGATTTTATTTATAAGGGTCTCTTTTCTTTTTGATAAGTCTAGCTAGAGATGTATCAATTGTATTGATTTTTTTTCAAAGAACCAGCTCCTTGTTTCACTGATCTATTGTTTTTTATTTTCTATATCATTTATTTATGCTTCAATATTTTTTATTTCCTTCCTTCTACTGGCTTTAATTTCATTTGTTGTTCTTTTTCTAGCTACCTTGATGTAACATTAGGTTGTTTATTTGAGATTTTTCTTGCTTCTTGACCTAGGCTTGTATTGTTATATAGGTCCCTCTGATGACCCCTTTTGCTGCATCCCAAATGTTTTGGACCATTGTGTTTTAATTTTTGTTTGTTTCCACGTATTTTTAAATTTCTTCTTTGATTTCCTGTTTGATCCATTCATCATTTAGTGACATATTATTTAACCTCCATGTATTTGTGGGCTTTCCAGATTCTTTTCTTGTGGTTGACTTCCAGTATCATTGCATTGTGGTTAGAAAAAGTAAATGGTATGACTTTAACCTTTTTGTATTTGTTGAAGCCTGATTTGTGATCTAACAGGTGGTCTGTTCTGGAGAATGTCCCATGTGCACTTGAAAAGAATGTGTATTCTTCTGTTTTAGGATGAAATGTTCTGGATATAGCTATTAAGTTCATCTGGTCTGGTGTGTCATTCAAAGCCATTGTTTCCTATCAATAAGGAAATAAATGTTTAGATGATCTGTCCACTGATGTGAGTGGAATGTTAAAGTTCCCTACTATTATTGTATTATTATCAATTAGTTTCTTTCTGTTATTAATTTTTTTTTACATATTTGGGTGCTTCATATGGGGTGCATAAATATTTAGAATTGTTATAACTTCTTGTTGGATTGCCCCCTTTATTATGATATAGTGCCCTAATTTGTCTCTTCTTACAGTCTTTGCTTTATTTATTTATTTATAAATAGTTTATTACCAAGTTGGTTTCCATATAACACCCAGTGCTCTTCCCCACAAATGCACCCCTCCATGACCATCACCCCCTTCCCCTTTCCCCCTCCCTCTTCAGCCCTCGTTTGCTTTCAGTATTCAAGAGTCTCTCATGATTTGCTTTAAACTCTAGTTTGTGTGATATAGTTTGTGTGACCTCCATTAGCATGATCAATGGTTCTCCATCCCCTTACTTTCAATCTGCAGATACCTTTAGGTCTAAAATGAATCTTTTTTAGGCAGCATATGGATGAATCTTGTTTTTTCTTAAACCCATTCTGACACCCTAAGACTTTGGATTGGAGTGTTTAGTCCTTTTACATTAAAAGTAATTATTGATAGATATATATTTAGTACCATTTTTTTTTTTTACTTGTTTTGCCATTATGTCTGGAGATTCTCTGTTCTTGTTTTCATCACTCTGTTCTCTCCTTTGTATTCAAAGTCCCCTTTCATGTTTCTTACAGGCTGGTTTAGAGGTCACAAACTCCTTTAGTTTATGTTTGGGAAACTATCTCTCTCCTCCTGTTGTGAATGAAGCTTAGCTGGATAGAGTATTCTTGCCTACAGACTTTTTCCGCTCCGCACTTTGAATTTATCATACCACACCCTTCTGGTTTGCCAAGTTTCTGTTGAGAAATCTCCAGCTAGCCTAATGGATTTTCCCTTGTAAATTAAGAACTTCTTTTGTCTTGCTGTCTTTAGGATTTTTTTCTCCATCTGTATCATTTTCAAATTTAACTACAATATGTCTTGATAATGGCCTGCTTTTGTTGATTCTGAAGGGAATTCTCTGTGCTTCCTAGATGTGAAGATCTGCTTCCTCCCCCAATTTAGGGAAGTTTTCAGCTATTGTTTCTTCAAATAAATTTTCTGCCCCCTTTTCTCTCTCTTCTTCTGGAACTTCTTTCATACTAGTGTTTTTTATGTTGGATGGAGTCACTGAGTTCTCTGGGTCTATTCTTGTGTTGCATAATTCTTCTTTCTCTCTTTAGTTCAGTTTCATTTTCCCCCCAGAACTTTGTCTTCTAGGTCGTTAATTTGTTCCTCTGCTTCTTTCACCATGCTGTTCCTTGCATCAACCTGTTTCCAATGTCACTTATTGCATTCTTCAGCTCTGATGGATTCTTTTTCAACTTTTATCTCTGTGATAAGAGTCTCACCGATGTCTTCCATTCTTATCTCAAGCCAGTGAGTATCCTAATGATCATTGCTTTAAATTCTCCCTCAGGCCTGTAACTTATATCTGTTTCACTTAGATTGCTGGCCATGGGCTTCTCTTCTTTCATTTCAGGTAAATTCCTCCATCTTTGCATTTCGTCTAAGTCTCTGCCTTCTTCTTTTTGTTAGAAAATCCAGTTATGTCTCCTGCTCCTAAAAGTAATGGCCTTTTGAAGAAGAGTTAGGTAGCGTCCAGAGCCTGATGCTTCAGGGAGTGTCTCCAGAGTGTGGTCGGTGTACTCTGCTGTTGTGTTTTGGCTGCTCAGTCCTTCAGGCCAGCCATCTGCAGAGGCTCTCCTTGCCTGCTGTGGGCAGAGTTTGGTTCCTTGCCTGAAGGTGGTGAGTTTTAACTAGATGTGCTCTGATCTGCTTGTACAACGAGACCTATCACCGCCTCCGCTGGAACTGAGGCCCTGCAGAACTCTCTGGTTGGAAGATGTGGTGTAGGCAGGGGTTTGTGGTGGTCTTCGGGGGAGGAGCCCACTGCGTGTGGACTGAGGCAAACTTCGCTGAGCAGGACAGCCAGGCCGGAGTGCAGAGGGCTAGAGCCGGATGTAAGCAAGTTAGGCAGTCAGTGTCCACTCTGAGCCACTTCCTTCGTGTGGCTCTGACTATGCTGAGGGGTGAAGGAGGGAAATGGGACCAGCTAGCTACTCTGTCTCCTGAGAGGCATCTCTGTGAGCACTTCTCTCCCGGACGCAGTCCAGATGGGCGAATAATCTCCCCACTGTGTGTGCCGGGCAGTCTTCAGATCAGTGTTTCCACACTGTCTCCCCTCAGGCTGTCTGCCTGCCTTCTCTCCTGGAGCAACGCAGCATCCTCCAGTTTCTAGTCCAGCCAAGCCCACTGACTTTTTTTTTTAAGTAGTTTATTGTCAAATTGGTTTCCATACAACACGCAGTGCTCTTCCCCACAAGTGCCCTCCTCCATCACCACCACCTCTTTCCCCCCCTCCCCCTTCCCCTTCAACCCTCAGTTCGTTTTCAGTATTCAGTAGTCTCTCAAGTTTTGCGTCCCCCTCTCTCCCCAACTCTCTTTCCCTCTTCCCCTCCCCCTGGTCCTCCATTAGGTTTCTCCTGTTCTCCTGTTAGACCTATGAATGCAAACATATGGTATCTGTCCTTCTCTGCCTGACTTATTTCGCTTAGCATGACACCCTCGAGGTCCATCCACTTTCCCACAAATGGCCAGATTTCATTCTTTCTCATTGCCATGTAGTACTCCATTGTGTATATATACCCCATCTTCTTGATCCACTCATCAGGTGATGGACATTTAGAAAGCCCACTGACCTTTAAAACTCCAGGCTTTCAGCCCAATTCAGCCCCTCTCGTTTCCCAAGCCAACTGCTTTGGGGAAATCTTTCCTTGTGTGTCCCCTGTGTGCTCTTCTCTCCCACCTTCTCTGTGACCTCATCCCCCTCCTTTCAACAGCAGCTGTGATCTGTTTCCCCTCTAACCACGTCTCTGCACTTCCTACCTTCTTCAGTGTGGCCTCTTCTCTTCAGTTGTGGAATCTGTTCTCTCAGTCAACAGCAGGTTGATTCGTGGGGTATTTAGGATGATCTGGTTGTGTTCATGGTACGAGACAAGCCTAGGGTCCTCCTACTCTACTGCCATGTTCTTCTCCTAAAACTTTTCTTTTTAAAACCATTTTTTAAGTTTATTTATTTATTTTGAAAGAGACAGAGACAGCATGAGTGGGGGAGCGGTAGAAAGGGAGAGAGAAAAAGAATCTCAAGACACTGTGAGATCATGACCTGAGCTGAAACTGAGAGTCGGATGCTTAACCGACGGAGACCCCCAGGTGCCCCCTAAAACTTTTCTTACAAAAGATTTTTGAAAATGTTGATCAATTCTCATGATCTGTTGATGCATAAAATGAATTATTATATGTCACTTAATTCACTTTAGAAGAAGTTAACTGTTACATTCTGAACAGATTCAGAATGCCAGGCATTAGGTTTTCCCATGCCATTTAATTTGATCTTCTTTAAAAAGGATGTTGAAATTTGGATTTAAAAATCAGGTTTCTGCCTAACGCTTCACAGTTGGTGACGAGTGGCGTGAGCGTGCGCGTGGACCTGTGACTTCATAACCTCTCTCGCAACAGCATGACCTCTCTTGTTCTGCCCTTGGTAGGAAAGGAGGCGCACAGTGCTTGCCGGATGTGGCGAGCGCTCCAGAGAAAGTGCGGGTTGACTTTTCTTGCAGTGGTCCCCATTCAGTAGTCTCCCCATCCTCGCCCTGGTAGAAAGTAGCCATACATTTACCTCTTGTCTTAGGTGACACTTCGGTGTTCTGCTCCTGCTACCTGTGACTGTACTCTGTCCTGTTGCAGGGCGTGGTTCTTAGCTCATTTGATTCTTTTTTGTCTCATGAAAGCGGAGGAAGCCCCGGAGGGAGCCACCACAGATTGTAGTCATGGAAGGACTTTGCTGGGGCAAACACACTAATGTGTGTAGTATTAATATCACCAGAGTCTCCAGAAAGTGTTGAAGTCAGGCAGCTCCTGGGCTGGGGACGTTTCCTTTCTCTGTAATTGTTCCTTATAAAGTGTGAGGGCTTCTATGTAAAGCAGTTCCTGAAACAGCTCCTGGAATCACATGTCCCATCAAGCAGAGGCACGGACTACATTTAAAAGGGGGCAGGGAAAATCCCAAATGATGAAAGAAAATGATAAAGTAGCCAGAGTCTCAGTTATAGGAAAGTGCTGTGTGGATGGATCCTGGGTGCAGTGAGCTGGGGAGGGGGGGGTTCCACTTTGATCTCTTGTGTTCATTGCCTGTTGTCATACCCTGGAGAAGTCCTGGTGATGCTTGGGAAGGCTTTGGAGACTTGGTGTGGCTGGGAAGCCTCAGCCAAACTTTTATGTGGTGAACACAGAGTCAGGTGGAAGGATCTTCTTCTCTATCTGTCTGGATGATTGACCTTGTCAACCTCAAGTCAAAGTCATTTCATTAAACAAAGATGAATTTATTCAGGAACCGCAGAGGAACTACAGTTCAGGCCAAGCCAGCTATAGGGAACCACAGGCAAATGTGGAGGCACAAAGGGTGGCTGGCTCTTTTTTATGTTCCAGGAGGAAATTGGGGACAGTCCTTTTGGGCATAAGTGTGTGGCAGGAGGACGAAGAGTCGGAGATTGCAGCTTCTCACTGCGAGCGAAAGGTGGCAGTTTGTTGTCACCCAGGCACATGGAGATCTTCCTTCTTCCTGCTGGTCATGGACGTTGAGACAATGGTACCTGTCAGCATGAGGGCTCTCCTTTTGCGGCCTCCCAAATGCCTTTGAGAGCAAGCTCCTTTGATTCAGGTTCACATTCTCTTGGCAAATCAAACACAGATTCTCTCAGAGCTGTGTTGTTGTTGATGCTGCTGTTGTCTTTGGCCTGGATCTGCCCACCTGTCATCAAATCCCACCTGACAGCTGGAGGGGCCCGTGTCCCTGGGCTCCTCTCCTGCTGTGAGATGTAAGGAAACACACCAACCGTGGCACAAGCAATAAAGGTGTGTTGTCTGCAGGCACTTTCTAGAACAATATTAAAATGCACCCAGGTGTTGTCTGCCCCGTACCCCCAGGTGCTGGCATTCTAAACAATGTCAGTGATAAAATAGACCTCCCAGGAAAAAAATCTTACTGTTGGTCAAAGTTCTAAACAGTTGCTGTGGTTATGGCTGGGTTTTAAGCATGTAACTCTCAAGTGAGCAGATTTTTATTACTTGTTCGTTCATAAATATTGTTTTCCACGTGGAAGTTAACCCAGAGAACTCCCAGTCATACGGTCAGCCTCCAACATGTGCGAACTTGGCCTCCTGCCTTTGTTTCACGACTAAGTTCAGAATAGGCTAGTACCATTTGGGCACATTTTGGACACAGTTAATGTCTCCAGCCGCTACGGCACTACACTTTCCTATATTTAAACTGATTCAAATAAACGTGATGACCAGTGATTGGAAGCGCAGAGAAACAGAACATAAGTTATTCCACTTTGGTCTGCGACCACCTGGATTTATTCATTAGGGTTTAAAATTTAAATTGGTGAAACCGTGTGAAATGAGCAGTATATTATTTTTGCTTTGCAAGAGCAAATTTTAGCTCAGGTTTCAAATATTTTCCTAAATTTGGTAATATCCTTCGTATGAAAACTTCTTTTTAATTGCTCATTATTTCTTTTAAAACTACGGGATGAAACAAGGGATTAAATGTTAGTGATATGACTTAGCAGTTGCCTACATCATACCTTTTGCAAATGTTTTGATTTTACTAAAATTAACTGATTGTTTTTTAATTTTTTGATGTTTATTTATTTGTGAGAGACAGAAGATGAGCAGAGAGAGAAAGAGAGAGAGAGAGAGACACAGAATCTGAAGGAGGCCCCAGGCTCCGAGTGGTCAGCACAGAGCACAGAGTCCAATGCAGGGCTCAAACCCACGAACTGTGAAATTGTGACCTGAAGCCTAGTAGGACACTTAACCTACTGAGTCACCCAGGTGCCCCTTACTTATAACTGGATGATTATATTCACAAAGCTCAACGTAAGGAAAATGTCATGCTCTGCATTTCTCCTCTGGCCTTTATTATTATTCGTTTCATTTCATGATTATCCCTAAAAATAAATTTATAGAGTGGGAGTGGGAGGTGTAAAGGTTCTGCTGCAGGTAGCGAACATGGAAGATCTTCTTCCGCTTATGACCCCCAGCGCCAGGGTTCTAGCGTCTCTGCTCTTCCTCGCATAGAAGACTTTCTTGTCTTGCAACTCGAGACCCCGTTCACACGTCACCTTCTCTGTGAAACGTTTCTGATTTGGTCGCACCCAAATGATCAGTCATTCCTTCTTTTTTTGCCTTTACTGTTCTTTGTACATTATTTTCTTCTTGCATTGAATATCCTAAATTTTAATGATTTATTTGTAAATTTCTTTGCCACTAGATGATGAGTTAATTAGGAGCAGAGATTATAGTTCATTCATCTTAATATACTCAGTTCTGAGCCTAATCCCTGGCATGTTATGGGTGCCAGATAATCACTCTTGGAATGAAGGAAAGAAGGGAAAGGAGAATGACATGGCTCTTGGTACTTACTAAGTTGGGCTTGGCTTGGGGACTGTATTCTTTACGCAACTTCCTTTCTGTCCTGGGAGCTCAGCAGCTCGACATCCTCATTACTGCCATGCGCGCATGCACACGCACACACACACACACACACACACACACACACCTTCCCTCAGGTGAGGGGCAGGTGCAGTGAGCAGGGGGCAGGTATGGGTGAGGGTAGTGAGGAGTAGGATCCAGGGTAATTGTGGAAATTATACAGAGTCCCTTAAACTCTGGGTGTGGCATGGTCACTCTCTTTTGCGAACTGAAGCTTAGGATGAGCTTACGAGTTTGTGAGCAAAGCATCCGGAATAATCTGAAAGGCAGAAGGCCGAGTGCTGGGCCCTGGCAACCCTTTCCATTAACTTTGTCTTAGGCAGATGAATATTTGCTGACGTCCAAAGTGGTTCTGGGTTCTCTGAAAAATATAAGGAAAAGAGCATATGTTCACTGTTGAAAAGTGAGAAAATCCGAAGGATACAAATAAGAAAAGAAGTCCATTGTCCCACCATCCGTAGATCCTTGCCCTTCTGACTCTGGTTTATATTTTTTATTTGTCTCTTCCTCTCTGTGGCTCTGTGCCTACGGCGTGTTTTACACAAAGGGATCCATAATACACACTCTGCTTTATGACCTAATTTTTTCTACCTAATAATGGATCATCAGCATCTTCTCAGGGCAGTGCATACTCTACAGCATTATATGTAGTAGCTGACTAGTATTGCTCTGTACAATTATATCATAATTTATTTAACCCACATTCTATTAATGGGTATTTAAGCTTGTTTGAAACTTATTTTTACTGCTTAAGAACAACCCTGTGCTGTTTATAATTATAGATGAATCCTTAAGGAAAGGCTTAATCAGACCCTTCAGATAAATTCTTGGAAGTAGAGTTGCTAGATCAAAGGTTAAGAGTTGATAAGCTGAGACAGTAGACCGCCTGACGGAAAGGGTTCACTTGGGTTTGTTACTGTCCTATAATAAGAGGTCTGGCCTGGACGTTGGGGCGTCCAAAGTCAGTTCCTGCCCCAATGAAGTCATGAAGGATCAGGCTCTCCCTGCTTTCTATGCAGTCAGTTTTTTGTGTGTTGGCAATGTCCCCTGTCACAGGTAGTGACAGAATGCCATGGCTCAAAGCACTGTGCTCTCAGATGGCAAAGTCCAAGCAGGAGGGTCCAGGGCAAGGGACTTTCCCTTACATTGTCCCCTCTGTTATTAAGAAGGAAAAGCCGACCTAGGACTCCCAAGAGATTTACCCAGACCTGTCTCACTCGCCAGTCTCTAGGCCAGTAAATCACCCTGATTGATTTACTTTAAGTATGACAAATCTCCAGGGGCTTGGCGGAAGCTACCCGAATCAAGTCAGGTTCCCCAGCGAAGGAGGCAGGGGACTAGGCTGCTGGCCTCCAAGAGTGAATGCAGTGCCAGCAGAGTATCCCAAACCCACATGTTCCCCACCTGGAAACTTCATCAGCGCCCAGTTTCTTCTTTCTTATGACCACTGCAAACGGAGTTCTTGACAGGTAGTGGGTGCTTAATAAGGTATGAACTGAATGAAGTCCTCCTTGGGGCACCCTTTAAAAAATATTTTTAAAAAAGGCAAAGAGTTCACCAAGAGTTCTGGGGAAACCAAGATTCTCGAGGTGGTGGTTAGCTTCCAGCAGCTGGGTTTCTGCTCAACCCTGATCTCTCTCCCCAACTGGTTATTGTGAAAATTTTCAAACTTCATGCCTGCTTTGTCCACAAATGTACAGGGTATCTACGTGCGTTACACTTCCCTTCTTATTACTTTAGGCGCGTCTCCTATTGACACTGTCCTACATAATTGCAAAACCATGATGTCATCCGAAACAATTAAGAATTCTTCTATACCTTCTAAGATTCAGCCCGTATTCAAATCTCCACTCATCAAATATATTTATATATATTGAACCAGGATCAGTCAAAGGTCATGCATTTCATTGTGTTTTTGTGTTTCTTTAGTCTCTTTTATGCCAGAAAAGTCTCCCCACTATTTTTTTCCCTCATGACAGTAACCTTTCTTTCTTATAGAATGTTCTAAATTCTAGATCCGTCTGATTATTCTTTGATGTGTTGTTTAACTTTTTTCTCTATCCCCAGTATTTTTGTATACTGATTAGATTCAGGTAAAACATTTTTGGCAAGAATAGGTGATGCCGTGTTCATACTGTATCATATCGGATGACTCGTCACATCAGGTTGTCCTACTCTTAGCAATGATAGGTTTCTTAAATTTGATACCCCAAAGATAGGGTCCAGAGAAGTGTCTTTCTCTTCCACTCAACAAAGGACCATTGACACAAATTTGTATACATATGGCAGAATTTACAGCTATATAAATAATGGACTATATATGCAATCATGTATAATAGACTGTAATGCTACTATTTGGGAATAATAGAATGGAGTTTAGCAGAACACAGAAAAAGAAATGGCTTAAGACTTAATGCTAGACAGCTTCTATATGCTGCAGGGATTTCATCGATGGCAATCTTTCCACTTAGATATCATTATTATTGTATCGCATAACCATGAACTCTATTTTTTTCTCAGTTTAAGAACTCTGGGAGCCCTCCTCCATTTACCTCCCCTTAAACCTTTGAAATTCTGACCAGGGACATAACAAAGTCATATTGATTTATTATGCAGAGTCATACTTTCTTTCTAGGCCACCATCAGGGGATTTTACTTTTTTCAATCAAAATAGCCCATCAAGGTACTGCCCTAAACAAAAGGCTATTAATCCAATGCTCCATCCATAGTAGCAAGAGCCGTTAAAAGATTTGACATTCCAGTTTCCTTAAAAAATGTTTAATCATTTCAAATAATTAACATAGGCATATGTTGAGATTTTTAAATATACAAAAGAGCTTATAATATAAAATAAGCCTTACTCCAACCCCTATCTCTCAATTTCTTGCCCTGGATGCAACTACAATTATTAGCTTTTAATGTGTCTTTTCAGAGATGTTTGTGCAAATATCTACATAATGCATTTTTGTATATGGACATAATTTACTATTCATCATTCTCTATATCTTGTTTTGTTTTTACTTAATATATCATGGATTGTTCCATATACATCCGAATAGAGCAGGTTTTCTTTTTAGTGATTGTGTAGTATTTCATTCCACGATTTATGTACCACGATTTATCCGATAAGGTCTCTCCTGCCATTTATGTTGTTTGTAATCTTTTGCTGTTACAAGCAGTGCTTTAATGAATATCCCTACGCTTGTATCTTTTCACACATGTGCGATTACATCTGTAGGATAAATCCCCAAAATGGAATTGCCAAGTTATGTCAGGAGACAATTCTTTGTGGGTCTCTTACGTTTCTACATGTCTTGTGAACAGAGGTACTCACTCACAGCTTGTGTTTCAGATTATGTTTTCAAGGATGTTTGTATAGTAAGCAGCCTTGGGAGACAGATAGTTCTCCTCCTGGAGGAAAGGCCGTGTTGTTTACTATCCAGTGTAACAAAGTTAGTGTCTCCCCCTGGTCTGAGGGTCAGGTGGTCTTACTTCCCTTTATAAAAGGCTCCTTAAGCTCGGGATTTGTCTCCTGTAATGCAACCCCATGCCTACACATACCTTACCTGCTAGTCATTTGTAGCCTCGCGAGAACTAGGGCTTGGGGAATGAGTGGAAATGCTATTTTAAAAGCTGCGATTGCTGTCAGTAACAAACTCTCATTTGTCTCTGACCCAGGAGTTTTGTGCATCTATGCTGTGTCAAGCGGACTTGATGGTCTTCAAGGGCACAATCTCTGATCTATCACAGATTTTGACAGTTTTGATGATGAAGGTGGGATGTTGACAGGGTCAAGGCCTTCTAGAATAGAAGTGGAAAGCTTCATGGGTAGATTAACAGGATTGGACAGAAGTCCATGAGGTTAGTAACAAAATAGGGGAGGCAGATCTTTGAGCTTGGTTTATGAACATGTCATCTCGGTAGGTGATGCAAGCCAGAAGTGTCCCGCAGCTATTATACAGCTGGCTGGAAGTGGCCTCGATGGACAGTAGTGAGGGGAAATTCTCCCAGTGGGCAGAACTTTGGGTGTTGAAGCTGGTTGCCTACTTTGTACTGAAGGAGAAGTATCCTGAGATTAATATATTTGTTGACTTAAAGTGGAAAATGATATGACTAGCTAGCCAACCCTGGAAGAAGAGATTTTGGAAGACCAGGGATAAGGAAGTTTGGGGAGAAGTAGAATGAAGTGTGGAGATAGTTTTACCACATCTTAACACCCACCAGGGAACATGGAAGCATTAATACTTTGGCCGGGTGACATTGGTAAATCTCAGCGCTGGTGGCGCTCTGCAACAGGGTGTCCGTGGTGGGAGAGAGGATGGCGATGCACGGGCTCATAATTACTAAGACTGATGTAGAAATTTCAACAACCTAGTATTCAGCCCGTCACAAAAGAAACCAATGCTAAGCTCTTGACGAGGATTATACTTGGAGGAGACCAACTGAGTGCTCAGTTTACTACATTGGGCCCCTTCCCATTATGGAAGGACTAGGGTTTGTTATAATAGAAATAGACTTGTGTTCCAGGAACAGGTTTGGCCTTTGTTCCTGCAGGACTTCACATAGCACCACTATCTGAGGGTCCTAAGGTATATGGCTATTCCTGTGAACATTTGTGTACACTTTTTTGTGTGGACATAACATTTTTTCCCCATTGTGTCAAGGGGGGTTGTGTCTGGCAAGAAATTAAATGGCTATGTCTCACTTTGTAAAGGTCACCAACTTGTTAACTGTTCCCATGACTCTGAGGTCTGCAAAAGGGGTGTGCTTTCATGAAGAGATAAGCCAGGGTCCCACTAAATTGCTGTCCCTGGCTGCTCACCAGGCGCTTTGGGCTCCTGGTGTCCGGAGACTTGCGGGCAAGGAGAGGAGTCACCATCTTGGCAGGGATAGTTGACCCTGACCAGCAGGAGAGTGTGTGCAGTTATTGTCACACTATGGGGGAGGGGGAGAGTAGTGTAAGCCTTACGTGACCTAGTTGGGTGCCTCTTGTGACTGAATAAAAAAGGGACAGCAGGCCTGCCAGAGACAGGTACGGTTCCCAAGGACACAAATCCTTGGGAACAAAGATTTGTGTCACATCACAAGGTAAGCTCCCAAGGCTTGCAGAGGTGGTAGCTGAGAGCAAGATGAATTTAGAGAAGATGGTGGAGGAAGGAGACCATGACTGCCAGTTATGGTGCTGAGACTGGCCGCAGTGATGAAAACTGATTTCTTCCCACTTGCCTTCTTTGGAGGAGTAACGCTGTCCTCAGGACGAGCAGCCCACCGGGGCCTCGGGGGCTGACCCTGAAATGTGTGTATGGAGAAGTAGAGCTGTGAGGACCAAGAGGCAGACCGTGGTAGACATGGAGATCCATCTTTGGATTCCCCTTTAGGAGAGGACTAACCCCACCCCCCACTGTGAGAACTGTGGTTTCCTGGCAGTCTGTTAGCTCCCCAGGATCTACCTCAGTAGTTCCTGAGGCCACCCTCCTCCTGGCGAAACCTCAGCCAAAGGCTGGGCTGGGGAAGGTGGGTGGTAGCTCAGGGCATGTTTTCCTCAGGGTGGCTGCCCTGGAAAATGACTTAGAAAGTCAGTGGCACAAGAGCCTGCCCATCATGAGACATAGTGGGATCAGGAAGACTTAGGATTCTATTTATTTATTTAATGTTTATTTTATTTTTGAGGGGGGGGATGAGTGGGGAAGGGACAGAGAGAGAAGGAGACAGACGATCTGAAGCAGGCTTCATGCTGACAGCAGAGAGCCTGATGCGGGGCTCGAACTCACAAATTGTGAGATCATGACCTGAGACAAAGTCGGACGCTTAACCAACTGAGCCACCTAGGTGCCCCCCAAGAGTTATGATTTTAAATTTTATTCAAGCTTTGTCTTATTCTAGGGTGTAGCAACATCTTTTCCTGCCCTTTCCTTCCCCGGGATAGGAAACGTCTGCTCTGGAGCTCCCATTTGGTGGGAAGATGCTTTATCAGGTCTGCATCATGGTATGAGAGCTCCCTGTATCTAACTTTCTTTCAGAGGAATTATCCCCCAGTAAACTTTTTGCACTCTGAACTCTTATCTCTGTGTTTGGTTCCCAGAGAACTCAAATGTCACATGGACAATTCTGAGAATTGAATTAAAGTTATGGCTCATTTGCCTGGAAGAATCCAACTATGCCTGGAAAATCCAAATTCTGAATTCAGGGTATTCATGGATTCCTCAAAGCCCATAGACTCCACCTGAAAACCCTTGAGATTTGACTCTCCACCTGCACTTGGTACGCCGTCAGGGGTGTGCTTAGGTTGCTTTCAAGAACATAAGTGTAATGGGAGCAATGACGGCAAAATGGGTGAAAAAACCTTGAGAGGCAGTGGAGAGATGGAACTCGAAGGGTGACAGGCATCCTTCCCCATAACCCTCCTCATTGAATTTTGGGAGTGAGCCTTTGTAAAGAGGAGATAACAGATTCTTTCAAAACCTTTTGGTGTCCAGGAGGATTTCTGTATTTGGGTCTAGAGAAGTAGGGTAGCAGACATTGGAATCTAGGAAAGCTGGCATCTTGGGCTCAAGGATGAGGAAAACGTCCATTTTCAGGTTCTTCCTGGATTGTCCAACCCAACCAGGGCAAGGGAGATGGTGGGAAGTCTGGATAACTGTCACATTTACTAAAAAAGAGTCTGCATCTATTGGGAGTTGGTGCTGCGTTCTCAGACAAGCCTGTGGAGTGAAAGGGAGCTGGATGGGGATGTTGAAGTACGAAAACAAGCACTTCCAAATCCTGAGGGCTAGGATGCAGCAAATCAGATACATCAAGACCTCATTTCCATTTGTTTCTATCTCATCTTCTTCCGTAAAGAATGATGATAACAGATACAAGATAACACGCATTTCTGAGTGCCTATGTAAACTGCGTTATGATTTGGAGGATGGGGGCTTAGGGTGGGAATGGCTGAAAAATCATGAGGTTTGGGGGTTGGCTGTGCAGGATCAGAGGAGGGGTGTTGCAGAGGGGGAGACTGAGCAAGGACTGTGTGTTCTCAGGGGGTAGGGGCTTTATGTTTGGAGGGATAGGTGCAGAACCCTGGAGAAGCACCTCAGTGACTCCCAGGGTGACCAGGGGTTTAAAACAATCAATATGACAGAAGCAGGGTGTACGCATGATAACAATTCAGATAATAGACATTTATAAAGTCAAACATGAAAGTCCCTTTTTACTGCGCTGTGGCCCCTCCATCCTAAATCCGTTTCCCAGGAGGTAACTACTGTTGCCAGGAGCTTGTCCTTCTGGAGTTTCATGCCTCTCATTCCGGGGAAAGGGGTGGGTGCAGGGCTCCTTCGGGGGGGAAGACTCACTGGGGTGTCTAGAGGACCCCCCTACAATGCTCTCATTGGCCCACCCGCCCCTTCTCAAGACTGGTCCTGGGGCAGGTGTGTCTTGCAGGCCCCGGAGGGCTCCTTTTCCATGGAGACCACACTGGCAGAGTGGGGAGTTTTGAGGGCACACCACCCACTTTCTTTTTGGGGTAGGGGTGTTGTGATGGCCTTGAGGTTCAAGGACACCCTGATTGGCTGACAGCTTCATCTCTTGGAAGCTCAGATGTGGACAGGAAGTCAGGAGGACGTGAGGTCTGCCCGTCTCCGGAGCTGTGCTTCAGCTTTCTGCCAGCAGACCGTGGCCGCCACATTCTTGCCAACGATCACTGCCATGCTTTGACCTGAAACAGACGCCCGTCTGGTGTTTACACCCGACCACTATGATCTGTCGGCTGTGGCTTTGTAGTGACTGATGTCACTTACTCCACTGTGGAAAAATCCCAGGAGCCTCGCAGATCAAAGGCCTGAACCAAGTCATGTGGGAGGCCACTGACAACTTGTGTAAAGGGGAAGAATATTGTTCCCAGCAGGCAAGCCCTGTCTGGGGCTGCGGCGTCGGGCCATTGCATGGAGCTCCCGCTTTGCGGTGTGTCATGCGCAAACACGAACGGGCCCGGCAAAGGCTTGGAGGCCAAGGGAGATTGTCCAAGGCCGCCTCCACCCATGTGCTTTGTCACCATCCTGCCACAGCTCGGGTCCATAACCTAGGACCTGCATTCCCCCACATCCAGCACGGTGTCTAGCACGTGCCTGACGGTAGGTGCTCACTGTCCATGCGAGGAGGCCTTTCAACAGATATTTATGGAGTCCTTTATATGTTCCAGATGCTGGAGATTCAGCAGTCAACAAATTGGATAAGAATTACTCTTTCTGGTGATCCCTGACACACTACCTCCCTTGACACATTTTCTTCCTCTCTGGTATGTTCTATAATATTTCTGTGTTTACATCAATTTATTTGGCTTTCTTTCCCCTGAAAGAAAAAAAAATCACCCTTTAGAGGCACTACTCTTGTTCAGGTCAATAAATGGATATTAAGAGCCCATTCTCTCTCCTTTGCACTCACCTGGCCAAATTCCAACACTGGTTTAATCTAATGATCTACTTCCTTTTTACTTGAACTGAACTACTGAATATTGTTGGAGAAACTAATCTCCTGCCTTGACTAGCTTCACAATAAATTGCAATCCTTACGTGAAAACCCAACTCCACATGGAAATTCTGTTTTGCTTCTCTACCAGGTTTTCTATCATCTGAGATGTCTATACCTTTCTCCTTTTCTTCTTCTTTTCCTGACTCCTCCTCCTTTTCCTGATTTTTCCCCCTAGATAATTATATTATGGTTTTTAAGGACATATGATCAATTTTGATAATGCATCAAGAAGATTCTTATTTTTTTTAAATGTTTGTTCATTTTTGAGACAGAGAGAGACATAGTGTGAGTGAGTGAGGGGCAGAGAGAGAGGGAGACACAGAATCCAAAGCAGGCTCCAGGCTCTGAGCTGACAGCACAGAGCCTGATGCAGGGCTTGAACTCATAGACTGTGAGATCATGACCTGAGCTGAAGTCAGACACTCAACTGACTAAGCCACTCAGGTGCCCCAAGAAGATTCTTGAAGACACTAGCACTTAATCCTTTTTCGATTGTTTTCCTCTATTCTATCTTTTTCTATGGGATATAAAAGTATGCTATCTTCTCAACGTATATTTTGCAAGATTTTTTCTTCCTTAACATGAGCTTTAAAATTAGCTTTTAATAATCCCCAAAATATTTTAGTGTTTTTTTTTTAACAATGACTTAAAAAACCTTTTTGTTACCGAAGTATAGTTGGCATACAATGTTATATTAATTTCAGGTGTTCAACGTAGTGATTTGACAATTCCATGTGTTATTGTATGTTCAGTGCAGTAAGTATGGTTACCATCTGTCACCTACAACATTATTGTAATATTGCTGGCTGTATTCTCTGTGCTGTACTTTTCATCTTTGTGACTTGTTTATTTTGTAACTAGAACTGTGTGCTTCTTAATCCCCTTCATCTATTTTGCTCCTGCCCCAACCCTTCTCCCCTCCGGCAACCTACCAGCTTGCTCTCTGTATCTATGGGTCTGTTTCTGGTTTTTGCTTATTTGTTTGGTCATTTGTTCTGTTTTTAGATTCCATATATAAGTGAAATCATATATTTGTCTTTCCTGTCTGACTTATTTCACTTAGCATAATGCCTTCTGGGAGAATCCATGTTATTGTAAATGGCAAGATTTCATTCCTTTTCATGGCTGAGTAATATTCATTGTTTATATGTGTGTATGTATGTGTATACACATATATACATATATATATACACACATAAATATCACTTTTTTATCTATTCATTTGTCAGTGCATATTTTGGCTGCTCTTGTGTTTTGGGAATTGTAATGCTGTAATAAACATGGGGTGCATGCATTTTTGCAGTAGCAGAATTTCTGGATCATATCATATTTCCATGTTAGAGTTTTGAAAAGCTTCTATACTGTTTTCCGCAGCGGCTGTACCAATTTGCATTCCTCCCAACAGTGCAAGAGGGTTGCCCTTTCTCAAAACCCTTGATAACACTGTTGTTTCTTGTGTTTTCAATTTAAGCTATTCTGGCAGGTGAGAGGTGGTGTCTCAACGTGGCTTTGATTTGTGTGTCCCTGATAGTGAGTGATGTTGAGCGTCTTTTCATGTGTCTGTTGGCATCTGGATGTCTTCTTGCAAAATGGCTATTCAGACCCTCTGCTCATTTTTAAAATGTAATTTATTTTTTAAAATTTACATCCAACGTATTTAGCGGTTTGTGCAACAGTGATTTCAGGAGTAGATTTCTTCATTCCCCTTACACATTTAGCCCATCCCCCCTCCCACAACCCCTCCTGGAACCCTCTATTTGCTCTCCATATTTAAGAGTCTCTTATGTTTTTGTCCCCCTCCCTGTTTTTATATTATTTTTGCTTCTCTTCCCTTGTGTTTGCCTGTTTTGTATCTTAAAGTCCTCATATGAGTAAAGTCATGATATTTGTCTTTCTCTAACTTCACTTTCCTCTGCTCATTTTTTATTAGATTATTTATTTTTGGGGTGTTGAGTTTTCTGAGTTCTCTATTTTTTTTATATTAACCCCTTATAGGGTATATTATTTACAAATATCTTCTTCCATTCGGTAGGTTGCCTTTTGGTTTTGTTTATGGTTTCCTTTGCTGTGCAAAAGGTTTGTAGTTTGATGTAGTCCCAATAGTTTGTTTTTGTTTTTGTTTCTCTTGCCTCAGGAGACATGCTATGTTGCTAATGCTGATACCCAAGAGATTTCTACCAATGTTCTCTTACAGGAGTTTTATGGTTTCAAGTATCACACTTAGGTTTTTAAGCTATTTTAAGTTTATTTTTGTGTATGGTATAAGAAAGGGGTCCAATTTTATTCTCTAGCATGTAGCTGTCCAGTTTTCCCAACACCACTTATTGAAGAGACTGTCTTTTCTGTATTGTATATTCTTACCTCCTTTGTTGTAAATTAATTAATCATATAAGCATGGGTTTATTTCTGGGCTCTCTATTCCATTGATGTATGTTTCCATTTTTGTGCCAGTACCATACTGTTTTGTTTGTTATAGCTTTGTACTATATCTTGAAGTCTAGATTGTGATACCTCCAGGTTTGTTCCTTTTTCTCAAGATTACTTTGGCTATTTGAGGTCTTTTGTGGCTTAATTCAAATTTTAGGATTAGTCAACAGTTTTTTAAAAAATCAGAAACAAACTAATAAAATGGACTGATCATGGACTTGGAGTCTTTCAGTCCTGGGATTGAATTTTGACTCTGTGGTTTGACTCTGGGCAAGTTACTGAGTGTTTCTGAGGCTCAGTTTTCTAAATTGTAAAAATAATCACAATGATACTTATATTTTATTTCTGTGAGGCCTATATAGGGTAATGTTTATGAATACATCTAAGTCTAGTCCTTAATGAGAAGGAAGGGGAAAAGGAAAGGAGGGAAGAAAGGAAGAAGAAAGAGCCTGTAGAGAAGAATTAATTCCTTGAGTGACAGAAGGTGCAGGTGGCACTATGACCAAAATGGTCTTTTCTGGAATCAGTCAGAGGTTTCTCATAATGACATCTTCTGAAATAATGGAGAAAAGAGAAAGATAAATTAAAAACATCAGCTAATATTATGACTTCTTCAAATCTATTCTGATAAACTTTTTTTTAAGTTTTTACTTATTTTGAGAGAGAGAGAGAATGCCAAGCAGGCTCTGCACTGTCAGCACAGAGCCTGAAGATGGGCTCTAACTCATTAACTGTGAGATCATGACCTGAGCCAAAAACCCAGAGTTGAATGCTTAACCGACTAAGCCACCAGCCGCCCCTATTCTGATATTTTTATGGGACAGGTACCGTACACCTGTCAATCTTTACTCTTCTGAAGGTTAAAAGAACTTCTTTAACCCTGTCAACTGAACTTTGTAGTATCTGCAGAAAGCCATCTTTTGGGAGTCATCTAATGCTTTTCTGATGCCTCGTGACATTGGTAGTCAAACTTCCTTATATTTATATTGGGTTCTAGAACTCAAATCAGATTGTAGTGGTGGATTCATAGCACATGAGATCAAGGGGAGGGATTATGCAGAGTACTGAGTGGGAAAGGGGAAACTGAGTCCGTGCAGATGTCATTCATTGATGATGGACAGGGTATTTGTTCCCTGACCTGATCTGGACAAAGCGTATTAACGCCCGTCGCGCCGATGTGACACAAAGGCTCCGGTCTGGAACTGTGACCGCGAGACCACCTCCGCGCGTCCCTGGTCTCTCTCGTCCTCCTCTGCCCACTCGGCTCCGGGCTGGTTTCCTCAGCAGACTGTGAACTCCTTTGAAAGCAGGGGTCTTCTGCCTTTGTTCATCCTTCCATCCTTCCCCCTGCTTCTCGCCCATTGGGCAAGACCTAGCCCAATGTTTTGCACACGATGTGTATTTGCTATACAAATACTTGGAGCGTGCTATTTTTCCAGTGAGCAGACAGCCTGCTCTAGAGATAAAGAAACGTGCTCCAGGTTGCACACGGAGACGGTGAGGCTCTGAGGGCGGGGTTGCTAACCCCGTGGCTCTGCACGTGAGCGTTGTACCACTCCGCACCCGCCAGAGCGTGATTATGTATATAACGTAACACAGACAGACAACAGCAAGCGGTGGGTGAAGATGTGGAGAAGCTGGAACCCTTGCGCATTGCTGGTTGGGAACAGAAAGTGACGATGCTGCTGTGGGAAAGGGTTCGGTGGTTCTTCCAAAAATTAAACATAGACTTATTTAAGAATTCTACTTTTGGGTGTTATGGTAAAGAACTGAATGCAGAGACTCGCCATCCATGTTCATAGCAGCATTATTCACAGAAGATAAAAGGTGGAAACAACGGAAATGTCCATCAGCAGAAGAAAGGGTAAGCAAAATGTGGTCTGTGTACACAATGGAATTTTGTTTCAGACTGAGAAGAAAGGAATTCTCGCTCCTGCTACCACATGGGTGAACGCAGAGGACATCATGCGGGGACAGAGGCAGGGCGGAGAATGGGTAGCAGCGGGGGGCTGGGGAGAGGGTGGAGTGGGGGAATTAGTGATTAACTGGTAGAGTTTCAGTTGAGGAAGATGAAAGTGTTCCGGAGACAGATGGTGATACTTGCACAGAGGCGTAATGCCTCTAAACTGTACACTTAAAAATGGTCAATATGGCAAATTTTATGTTGTATTTTACCACAAAAAAGAAAAGAGGGGAGCCTGGGTGGCTCGGTTGTTTGAGCATCTGACTCTTGATTCTGGCTCAGGTTATGATCTCACAGTTCATGGGTTCAAGCCCTGCATCAGGCTCCGAGCTGAGCTTGGAGCCTGCTTGGGATTCTCTTTTGCTCTCCCTCTCTTTCTCTGTTCCTCCCCCGCCCCCCCCCGCAATGAATAAGTAAACTTAAAAAAAAGGGAATATTGAGAAAGCAAAGTAGATTTTAATTTTAGAAGTTCATAGCTTCTTCAAGTCTATAAAAGCAAATCCTCTTCTGGGAGCGTCTGGGCGGCCCAGTTGGTTAAGCATCTGACTCTGGATCTCAGCTCAGGTCCTGATCTCCTGGCTCATGAGTTCCAGGTCCACTTCCGGCTCTGCGTGGGCTGTGAAACAGTGTGGAGCCTGCTTGGGATTCGCTGGGGCCCTCCCCTACATGTTCTCTCTCTCTCAAAAAATACACTTAAAAAACCCATTAACCCTCTCCTTACAAATATGCATGTATACATACAAGTTTCAGCACATAGTTTTTAAAATAAACTATTGTTTTAAAACTTTCAAAAATGAATGTGTACATTATTTATTTATTTTTAATGTTTTTTATTTTTGAGAAAGAGAGAGAGTGTGAGCAAGGGAGGGGCAAAAAGAGACACACACACACAGAGAATCCAAAGCAAGTATTAAGTTCTGAGTTGTCAGCACAGAGCCTGATGTGGGGCTTGAACTCATGAACCATGAGATCAGGACTTGAACCAAAGTCAATGGTTAACCGTCTGAGCCACCCAGGTGCCCCAGTATGTCCATTACTGAAAATGTGAAATACAAAGAGCAAAGAACACAGAAATCATCTGTAACTACAGGCACTTTACATTTGACCTTGACCTTCTAAGTTGCTCTTCATATTGTTCTGAAGTTAAGAGCACAGAATATGTATTATGATTTTTCATATGTCATGAATGTTTACGAATGTCCCAAAGTCATGAGTGTGTGTGTTTGTGCGTGTGTGTGTGTGTATGTGTGTGAGAGAGAGAGAGAGACGAGACAGAGAGGAGAGGAAGAGGGAGACAGACAGAGACATAGAGGAAAGAGACAGAGACAGAGAGAAAGAGAGGGAGAGAGGATACAGAGAGAGAGACCTAGAAGGATTCTAGTACTTCAGGGTGTGACACCAGGGACCTCAGTGTGACTCACCTGGAAGGTTACTCTTCTTGGAACCATTAAATAAGTTTTTCCAGTTACCTTGTGACCTGCGGGATTATAAATCCTTCCAGAAAATCCAGGGAGAGTGCCAGCATTTGCCAGAAAAGGGAAGAAAGCCCTGTGTAAGGATAGCGCAGTGAACAGAAGTGGTACCTGGTGTATAGGCCTTCCAGAAAGAGGAGTAGGAGCCCAGGAAAAGCTGTATTTTATTTTAATGTTTGTTTGTTTATTTTGAGAGAAAGAGTATGTGTGAACAGGGGAGGGGCAGAGAGAGAAAGAGGGAGAATCCTAGGCAGACTCCGTGCTGTTAGCATGAAGCCGGATGCAGGGCTTGATCTCATGAACTGTGAGATCATGATCCAAGCGGAAATCAAGAGTCAGACACTCCACTGACTGAGCCACCCAAATGCCCCCACGAGTATTTTGATAACCAAAAATACACCAACACCAACTCAATCAGGAAAGAATTACAATCTTGTCTTTCATGGTGAGAAAAATTTCTTAAAAGACAAAAACGGCAGCAGCACTGTGAATAAAGATAGTTTGTAGAATTAAATGAAGAGGCACCTGGGGGCTCACTCGGTGGAGTGTCCGACTCTTGATTTCTGCTCAGGTCACGATCTCACAGTTCGTGGGTTTGAGCCCCACACGGAGCAGTGCAGAGCCTGCTTGGGATTCTCTCTCTTCCTCTCTCTCTGTCCCTCCCCTGCTCGAGCTCTTTCAGTCTCTCTCAAAATAAATAAACACTGAAAAAAAAAAAGAAGTTAAAATGCAGCCTGTGCTTAATGATCAATTCCAGGTGAGATATGAAGCAACAGAAAGGACCGGATCGTCCGCTTAAGCCAGTCTCGAGGTGTGTCACCATCGACTTCTTGAACGGGGTCTTCATACAGCATTGCCCGGAGACGCACACACGGCGGTGCGTGTCATCAAGATGAAGTGTGAGCACAGCCTCACACCCCGTCCCTGAACTTGCTTCTGTCCCTCTACCACCAGCCCAGTGAACAAGCTGCCACCAGGAGCTTTGCATCAAGAAACGGTGGGCATCTCACCAAGCTGCTTGTGGTCAGCTGCAGGGGCCTCCGTGAAGAATAACACACCCATGGAACACGGGTTCTAATGGGAAAATGTCTTCTAAATATGGACCAACCTGGCCTAGAATGCTTCCGAACGCCGCCTGAACTGAGCTGTCGCCTACACTTAGGGGTTCTCACAGACCTCCGGAGCTCGTTCACGACCCTTCCAGGGGTTCAGAGCCCAGTGAAGAAGTCCTCTTCCTTGGGACTTTTATGTGCTTCTTGCTGATTCCACAAGTGATTCACTGAAGGAGAGAAGGCCTTTAGCAAACTCTTTCAGTGCTTTCCAAGTGGGGCTGTGCCTCGGAGAAGTGCATTTCCAGTCATTGAACTGTCATTTGGCCCTGGGTCTCCGCCCAGGAGAGGAGTGTTTGCCTCCCAAGGCTCCTGGCATTTTGGAAAGAAGCCTGAGCTGCAGCCAGCTTTCCTTTGGCAAGTCACCGCTTTCTCTTTCTTTCCCTCTTTCCTTTCCCATGGAATCTGCTCCCTCCATCTGTCTTTCAAACCCCGCTTTATAAATAGCAATTCAAGTTTTATTTTCTTCTTGAATGCACTCTCTCTGTGAAAGAGGCTTTTCACCAAGAATGTGGTGTCTGATCGCTAACTTGCCAAGGGGTCAAACAAAGATCTCCATGCTGGGGAAGACTTTTCCGGACCCTTCACACATGCCTGCTTTTCTCATAGTTGGCTGAAGCCAAGGGATGAAAAAATCCTTCCCCAAAGTAGATTGAGAAATGACTTTGACATAATGTTATTAAATGACGCCTATTTTGCCACTGGCTGTTTCTGGAATGCATTACTTCAGAGAGACGCGTGCAAAGCAGGTCCTGCGCCTACATATGTGAAAAGTATAAGCAAATGTATCTATTGAGGGCATCTCCCGATGTCGAAGGATGATGAAATCAGCTGAAGCTGAAAACATGTGGTTAATCTCTCATAAGCACATAAACTGCTATGTGCTGAGAGTTTTCGCAAAACGGTTCTGAGCACAAATGGGGATGGCCCCTTGTCTCCAAAGTAGCCTGTAAGGAACCAGGAAGATTTCAATTTCACTTTCACCTTTTTCTTTAAGGGCGTCGCAGGGGAGAGTTGCCTTTTTCTGGGCTCCCCGAGGCCATGAAAAACCAACAGGAAAAGAAACAAAACCAGCGCGCTCAAGCTCACCAGCCAGCCGGTGCCTGGGCTCTGCATGCTCTCGAAGCGGTAGTTTCCGGAAGTGCAGGACTGAGCAAAGGTCTAGGTCGGGCAGCTTGCCCGAGTGTTCGTCCCTCAAGGTGGTTCACACTGTATCACGGCGGAACCCAAACCAGGAACTAAACCACTTCTTTTCCTCTGGTTTTCCTTCTGTGATTTTCTGTTTTCCATCTGTACACCGTCTACCTCCTCCAAGACAGTTCGAGAGAGCTCTGCACACGGGTGGAGAGAGCCGATCAGCGGCGTGCTTTGAAGGAGGTGAGAAAATCCTGGAAGACCAGATTCCCTTCTGCTGATATGACTGAACTCCCCAGAGCTCTGCTCTCCAGAAGAATCACGCACGCAGTGGCTCACAGTGATGGAAACACTTGCACATTAACTGATCATTTACCTTTTGCTGAGCCTCTGAGCTGAGCCTCCCTCCTTCCCACCCTCATCGCCAACATGCTGGTCTTCCCTTTTCCTCTCCGTTATGTCATCTTTACACGAAGGGTCTGGAACTTCTCCAGGAAGTACAGTTCCTGTGGCCTCTGACTGTTGAGAGAGAGCCAAAGACCCAGGAGTGTATTCAGGAGACTATAAAGCGGAAGAGGAGACAAATGTGGCCCGGAGACAGCCTCCCGGGAGGTGACAAGACAGGGCTGGTTAGAATGAACGAGAGTCCTTGAACTGGACAAGTGGAAAGCAGGTGCCCAGACGGGAATTCTCCGTGGATTCCGCTCACCTGTGCAGCAAAGGACACTGACTCTGTCTTGTTCTTTTTATCCCAGTGGTTCTCATCTTGAGCACATATTAGAACCATCAATAGCACTTAAAACATCCACCCTGTGCCCCACGCCAGTGTCTTTGGAAGTGGGTTGGCCCATAGATTGGCATATATATTTTAAGCTGTCCAGGGAATCCGAGTATGCCAGCGAGGTGGAGAACTACCACCATGCAAATTTATGCAAATTTTGACTTATTAAGCACCTCCCCTGGGCCAGGCATGGGTCTGGTGCTGTGTCGGATGCTGTTATGGACTGAAGGTTTGTGGCCTCCCCCCCAAATTTACACGTTCAAATCCTAACCCCGGTGTGATGCTTTTTGGAGGTGGGGGGCTGTGGGGGGTGATGGGATCATGGGCCTGGAGCCCCCCGATGGGATTAGCGCCCTGGTGAGAAGAACGCTTGCTGACTCTCTCTGCTCTCCGTCACATGAGGAGAGAGTGCGATGCTGGTCATCTGCAGACCAGGACAAGGGCCCTCGCCCACACTGGGTCCACCAGCACCTTCGTCTTGGACATCCAGCCTCTGCAGCTGAGAGAAATAAGTGTCTCTTGTTTTTTGGTTTTTAATTTGTTTTTAATCTTTACCTTTTTTTTTTTTCTTTGAGAGAGAGACAGAGTGTAAGCAGGGGAGGAACAGAGAGAGAGGGAGACACAGAATCTGAAGCAGCTCCAGGCTCCGAGTTGTCAGCACGGAGCCTGACTCAGGGCTCAAATTCACGAACTGTGAGATCATGACTTGAGCCAAAGTCAGATGTTTAACCTACTGAGCCCCCCAGGCACCCCAGGTGTCTCTTGTTTAAAAATTTTTTATGTCTTTTATTTATTTTTGAGAGACAGAGATAGTGCAAGCAGGGGAGGGTCAGAGAGAGGGAGACACCGAATCTGAAGCAGGCTCCAGGCTCTGAGCTAGATATCAGCACAGAGCCTGACGTGGGGCTTGAACCCATGAACCATGAGAACATGACCTGAGCCGAAGCCGGACGCTTAACCTACTGAACCCCCCAGGTGCACCGAGTGTCTTGTTTAAACCACCCAGTCTGTGGTGTTTTTGTTATAGCAGCCCGAAAGGACGAAGACAGATGCTGAGTATGTGAACAGGAAGATGGTGTCAGGACCGGAAGGGGGCACAGTCTGGGGTGACACAGCCAAAGATGAAAGGCGCCCCATGTGCTTGGCCGTGGGCTTTCCCCTGCAGCTCATGTGCTGGGGACCCCCTGACTGCTTCCTCTCCCAGCAGCTGCCCTGTGCTCAACCTTTGTTGGGAACTTCAAACATGGGGCACCTGGGGGGCTTGTTGGGTTAAGCATCCAACTTCAGCTCAGGTCTTGATCTCACGGTTCATGGGTTCAAGCCCTGTGTTGGGCTCTGTACTGACAACTCGGACCCTGGAGCCTCCTTTGGATTCTGTGTGTGTGTGTCTCGCTCTCTCTGCCCCTACCCAGCTTGTGCTGTCCCTCTTTGTCTCTCAAAAATAATATAGGTTAAAAAAAAAAAAAAAAGAAATGTCAAACAGCCAGGACTTCAGCTTGCCACCCAGCGGCCATTGATCACGCCTACGGAGACTCTCAGTGGCATTTACATTTTTGGTGCCACAGCTTTTCTGTATACAGGAATGTAACCCGTCACGGTTTGGAAGTGGCTGGTTTAAAATCCTTGCATATTGATAATAATCAACAATTGGGCAGTGCTTTATGTTTTTATACACTACCTTCATATAAAGCAGTGGTTCTTAACCAGGGGCGCCCTCCCCCCGCCCCCTCCACCCCCTCCGCCCCCCCAAGGGAACATTTGTATTGTCCAGAGACATTTTTGGTCTCTAATAGGTAGAGGCCAGTGGCTGCTAAATATCCTGAAAGGCACAGGACAGCCCATGACAGAGGATTACCTGGCCTAAATGTCTATAATGTCGAGGTGCAGACACCCTAATACGTGAGGCCTCATTTAATCTGCAGGGACTGCATGAGTTGCATATTATTACGATTCCTTTACCGATAAGGACCCCAGGGCCAGGCAGGATGAGTTATTGCTTCAAAATTGTAAATCACGAAGCCAGGCAACTCATGCTAAGCTTGTTTTGTTTGTTTTTCCCCACCCAGCTTTGTTGAGGTGGAATTGACAAATAAACATTGCATATGTTCAATGTGAACCATGTGATGTTTTGATATATGTTTCTATCGTTACCAAAACCAAGCTTATTAATGTGTCTGTCACCTCACATAGTTAGCTTGATCTGTGTGTGTGCGTGTGTGTGTGTGATCAGAACAGTTAAGATCTACCTTCTTAGCAAATTTCAAGTACATAGTAGGGTATTATTGACTATCGTCACTCTACTGTACATTAGATCCCGAGAATTTCTCATTCAGCATAACTGAAATTTTGTATCCTCTGACCAACACTCTCCCCTTTCCTGAGTCCCTGGGAACTGCCATCATGCTTAGTTTGTGCTTCTCTGATTTTGCTTCTTTAGGATTTCACATGTTAAGTGAGATCATGCAGTATTTGTGTCTCTGGGTCTGGCTTACCTCAATTAACAAATGCCTTCCAGGTTTATCTACGGGGTTGCAGATGGTAGGATTGCCTTCTTTTTTTTTATGGCTGAATAATATTCCTGTGTGTGTGTGTGTGTGTGTGTGTGGCATTTTCTTCATTCATCTGTCAGTGGATACTTCGGTGGCTTCTATGTCTTGACCATTGTGAAAAATGCTTGGTGAACACGGGGGTGCAGATATTTCACCAAGATGCTGAGTTCATTTCCTTTGCATAAATACCCAGACGTGGGATTGCTGAATCATAAGATTGCTCCATTTAAACGTTTTCGGAAACCTCCATACTGTTTTCTGTAGTGACTGCACCAATTTACGGTCCCAGAAATAGTGCGGAAAGGTTCCCTTTTCTCCACATCTTCGCCAATCCTTGTTATCTCTCGTCTTTTCGACAAACACCATTCTAACACAAGTGAGGGGATATCCTATTATATATTTTTCATGACAAATTTATATTAACAAATCCATATACGTTTGCTGATGTGTTAATACATGATGCTTTCAGAAACAAAGTGGGCCAAAATGTTTATGGGATGTGTACATTCGTCACATTTGAAAAGTACGACTAATCGCAGTGACTTCGATCTGCCTTTTCCTGATGCCTAGTGATGCTGGGCACCTTTTCATGGACTGGGTGGCCATTTGTGTGTCCTGCTAGGCGTACTTAACCGCAGGCTAGCCTCTCTCAGAACTGCTGTGGTAAAGGCAAAGCAGGAGCTTTTCCATGTGCTTCCGCTTAGATTAGACACCCTCCGTGAAGCAGAAAGTTGTGTGGGGTCACTTTCAGCTGAACAAAATAATTTTCTTGACCTTGACTGATTCCTTGGTCTTAAAACGGGTTATCAGGTTTAAGGAATGGAAAGTTTGGCCCCTGCACATTTTATTTGGCACTTTTCATTTTGGTTTTAATTATAGTCAAGAATATTTTGGCTGGCACAGAGAGAGCCAACCGGACTAATCTCTGACCTTGTCCTTGAAAATCCCCAACTGGGAGCCAAATCATCTGAAAGCTCAATGCCTTCTGCTTGCCGCAGCCTAAGTGGAAGAAGACGGAGCCTCCCCCCTGCACTTGGGGTGGGCGAGGCAGGCCTCTGGGAGAGTTCCTGGCACCAGGTTCATGAAGGCACTCACATGATTGCCTCTTGGGCTTGGTCTGTGCCACCCCGGGCTTGGGGTTGGAGGGGCTGCTGGCCAATGTTCGGTCTCTCTGCCCTGCTTCTGGCTTGGTCCAAGCTGGGAATTGAGAGTCTGGAGTCCAGAAAACTTGCTTGCGGTGTGACCCAAGAAAAGTCCCATCTCCTTAAACCAGTTTTTCCATCTGTATAGAAAGAAGATTTTCTAATCTGTTTGTGTGAGTCAAGGTTCCCTGGAGAAGCCAAACCAATAGGATATATACATACTCATATGTACACACATATACATACACATATACATATGTGAATATATATAAATCATAAGGATTGTATATATTAAGTATAAGGAATAATATATTTATCAGGAATATTATATATGTGTGTGTGTATATATATTTATATATATATATGTGATAAGGAATCGGCTCATGCCAATTATGGAGGCTAAGAAGTCTCAAGACCCAGGAGAGGGGCTGGTGTGGCTCCAATCTGAGTCAGTCCTAAGGTAGGAGAAGACCCAGACCCCAGCCTGAAGGCAGTCAGGCTCACAGTGGGTTGGAGGAGGCCACCCCGAGCGGGGAGAACGGGCAATCTGTTTTACTCAGTCCTTTGATCCAAATGTTCATCTCATACAGTACTCGAGCTGAATATTTATGTCCACGCCAAATTCATATGTTGAAATGCCTTGACACTGGACATTAGTGGGCCCTTTGGGAGCTGATGAAGTCATGAAAGCAGGGTCCTCATGAATGAGATTAGCACCGTTATATAGGAGACCCAAGACCCTTTCCGCTTCTGTCATGTGAGGTTACATCGGAAAGACAGCTGCCTGTGAGCCAGGGAGTGGCCCTCACCAGACCCCAGGTTCACTGGCACCTTCATCTTGGATTTCCACCCTCCAGAACTGTGAGAAATAAAAAACAAAACAAACGCTCAACCTGAGAGCTGTGGTGAAGATACAAAACCAAAATGTAGTGGTGAAACTGTTTCTAATCTTTGAGCCAATGACTGCGATTCAGAAAATATCATGTACACACATAAAGAAGAGCTTGTATTTGAATTTTGGAATATTTAGTATATTCCTGCGCTTGGGTTTATTTGAAAAGCCCGCTGTTTCATATGCCTTAAAATAGGTATACGCTGGATTCTAATTTCTGAGATGAGGTGTTGCTTTTTTAAATTAAAAAGAAAAAAGTCATCACCATAGTGTTCTGGCAAAAAGAGCAGGGTGCTGTGGATTTGTAGAATAGAGAACAAAAATGTTCCTGCCAGATTGAAATAATCTGTTTCTTCCACAGTGAAAAAGAATTTTATGATAGACTGCAAAATTATTTAAGTAGTAATTGCTCCTTTCTGGGCAAGAAGTATCATTCCCAGCCCAAAAGAGCAGGCGTGGCCATGTGTCTTTGGCCAATGGAGTCGTTGTGGGTTTTCACTATCCCCCTTTTCCTTCTCTCGGCAGATAGGCTACGTTTCAGACAGAGACTGCCCCCAGCTTTGGTTCCAGACATGGAGCCTTAGTTGACCTGCAATGGACACACTGTCCGATCGAACAGATTGCTGCAGGCCTTGGGGATTTTGGGTTTTTCCCTCATTGCGGCATGACCTAGGCTGTCCTGACTGTTCCATGACTTGATAGTTTCCCTAGCAGCTTCTGTCCACAGAAGGCCCTCCCCACTTGAGAAACAAGATTGACTCAAAGGATATGGTTGCGTTCCACTGCACTGAGGATGCGTCAAATAAGGAAATGGGCTTTGCCGGGATTTCAGGGAAGATAAAGCTGACTCTTGTTTATTACAGAAAATATGTGAGGGCTTAGAATTTGGAACCCATCTTGAGTTCAAATTCTGATGCCTCTGCTCATCCGCTGGATAGTCTTAGGGACTTACCCGGTCTTTGTGAGAGTTCATTTTCCTTTCCGTGAACCTGGCATAAAAGTACCTATATTTCAGGGTTCCATGAAGATGAAATGATATCATATATAGAAAGCACTCTGCATAGAGTAAGAGCCCAACACTACGGGTCTACAAGATGTAAGGTCCCAATCCAGGGTAGTCATTATTCCCATCATGTCTGTACATACAGAGGCATTTAAATAACTTCTGTACACCATCTGAATGCTGATAACACATTCACAGATACAGAGAGAAATGTGATAACTTAATCACTCCTTAGCATAACTGATGCATCATATGTTTGCTCTAATTGCAATATGGCTAGATAGCAATTTAAATGTTTAACGATTATCTAACATTTGAGAAACCGAGTTGATTTGAAACTGTTTTTGGAAAGAGGAAACATTCATAAACTATAAAAGTTCTGGAGGCGTATTTAAGCCACCGAATCATTTCAGCCAAACTTAATAAACATGCCTGCCGAGGCTATGGCTCTGGGTTGGGTTAGCAACAGGCGAGCTCAAAAAAAATACATCCCATGTCGTTCGTACCCCAGCTGGTTTACGTTTGGTGACAGAAACGGACACGTGAGCAGCTCATGATCTCATGAGATGAAGGGACAGCGGTGCTGAAGGTGAAGAAGCAAGCTTAAGTTACAGCAGTTGTGTGATCCATGATGGGCTTGAGGTGGTGGCATTTCAGGCTGCCCTGGTTGCCATAAAAAATACTGTAGCCTAGTGGCTTAAACAACAGACGTTTATTTTCTCAGAGTTCTGGAGGCTGGGAGTCTGAGCTCAGGGCCAGCATGGTTGGTTTCTGGTGAGAGCCCTCTTCCGGACCCGTAGATGTCTGCCTCTGGCTGTGTCCTCACATGGCCTTTCCTTAGCGCAGCGAGGGAGGGCGGGAGAAGGAGGGACAGAGATCAAGCTCCCTGTTGTCTCTCTTCTTATCCGGGCACAAACCCCATCAGACCAGGGCCTGGCCCTCATGATCAAATCACCCCCAAAGGGCCACCTCCAAAGACCATCCCGTTGAGGATTAGGGCTGAAACAAGTGGATTTCAGTCTATGATGGATGGATGGCACGACATAATACTGATAGTAGGGGCTCAGCCATCCCTATATGAAGACAAGCACTGTCTTGCTGTCACCAGGGTAACCTTTACCTCTGCCTCCGCAGCAAGGAAAATGACAAGGACCACAAAAACCCATAATGTGGGGGCGCCTGGGGGGCTCAGTCAGTTGAGCATCTGACTTCGGCTCAGGTCATGATCTCATGGTTCATGGGTTCGAGCCCCGTGTTGGGCTCTGTGCTGACCACTAGCTCGGAGCCTGGAGCCTTCTTCCAATCCTGTGTCTCCTTTTTTCTCTGTGCCTCCCCTGCTCACACTCTATCTTTCTCTGTGTCTCAAAAATAAATAAATGTAAGCAAAAAAAAAAAAAAAAACCC